>VUQK01015310.1:0-11166 GCA_015106715.1 Bujurquina vittata
GATCCTGTGTGGCTTTGTTATAATCCAAAATAAATTCAAACCTGTTCACCCGAATCTTGTTTTTTTAAAGCGAACCATTCAAAGAAATCATAAAACCCCTAAATTTCCATGACATTCATGCCCAGAGTACAAACTACTCTTGTAATACCAATGTTTAACTTCACTGAATATTTTTTGTATTCGGGAACATCAGTCCCACCTTTAAAACCACTTTGAAAACTTTGGACCTTCACCTTGTCCATTGTTTCATTTTGAGCTCATTGTTAGTCTTTCTGCAAACTCGTGTCTCCTGATTCTGTTCTCCTTGCTCACAGAGACAGGTGAAGGGAAATAATTGATTGGATAATATATTATGCAGTAAAGGCTTCTCAACTACTTTTACAGTGAACATAAAGGGTGGGAGAGAGAAGCTCAACTGGGACACTTGTTGTGGTCAGAGCTTTAGATTTATGTCCACTTTCTTTGACCACAGTTTGCGGTTATGTTTACAGGTATTAGAAACTTACAAAGTTTTGGTGTAGCAGACATATAACCCCTCTAAATTACTGTTAGCTTCCTCCATGTTAGCTGTCCTGCCAGCAGATGCACTGCTGCTTACAAGTGTAGCAAACACACAACAATTTACAGCACATTGGTCCTTAGATCAACATATTGTCACCGGTGTTCAATCTGGATTTTTGAGTCAGAAACAGACTGATATTGGATCAGAAAATCCCAACGTGATAGAGGGTTCTCATGGTTCTTTTGTGCTGTGGTGGATATTTGTGGGTGATTTTGGAGTGATGTGTTAGACCACTATCTTTAAAACACCAATTGAAGTAATGTCCCTTCAGGTAGAGTTCCAAAATCCAGGAAAATCAGTGCCAAGGAGCACTGAGAGAGATTTTCCTTTAGTTTCCCAGCAGTCTTTAGAGCTTTGAGAGAGAATGAGTGTTTCTCTTATTTGAGACTTAAAGTAGATTTTACATGAAGTGTGAAAATGACATGTCTCCTGTGCAGTGGTCAGGATGTTGCCACTATACTGCGCCTAGTTCATGGCCTCATTCATGAAGAGGAGGAGGAAGAGGACAAGCCCAGCCAGAAGTAAGAATGCAATTCCATTCAGTTCATTCAGTTCACAACAATAGCCACCTCAAGACTCATCAGTGAAGCCAGTGATGGAACTACCCTGCCTGGGTTGGGCCCCTGTGGCCCTGGGTGGATAAGTGGTCGGGAGAATGCCAAGATCAACGATAAAGCACAATTCTGTTGTTGATTTGGAAGTTGGACACTTTTAATTATTATAAGAATTCTTTGTAACTAAAATGGGATGCAATCTCTGCATCCTCTGCTAGGTTTAGAAAAGTTATAATCTGAATAATGTCAGGTGTGTTATTTACCCACAATTCCTGGTAATCTTAAATAGGTCATGGTTACATGCACAGAAGCTGCTTTTATGACAGTCTAACTGACCTGATTGTGTTGTGTTCAGTAGGATGCAGAATGTGGGTGAACAAGGTCAGATAGCATTGTTGGGTCACAGCCTGGCAGCCTACATCTCAGTGATGGACAGAGAGCAACTGCGAAAGCTAACCACTCGGATCCAGTCTGACACCACCCTGTGGCTCTGCAGGCTCTTCAGGTATGACCCTGCAGTACTGTAGAAATCACCCCTGATGGTGACAGTGTCAAAATCAGCATGAGCAAAACCACCGTATGTATGCTGTATGTCTTCTTGTCAGGATCAAAAGCTGAAAATGAGGTCTGCAAACATAACTTAGCGACACTTTCCTGTTAATAACAGTTTGACTTGCTTTTTGACACATAGCTCATCAAATATTTACAACAAATATGAAAATAGAACTAGGAAGTACTGTTTTAATTTGCACATACCTAGTTTTAATTTTATGAGGCCTGATAAGCAGTTTCATAATCCTAACATGAGTATAACAATGCATTCTTCTGCAGGCTAAGATACAGGACACCAGGAGTCACCGGGGTGCCTCTACATTACTTTAGGCCCCAGTGTTACCAGCCTCGCTGTCCATGCAAATTAGTTTGTGAATGGGGCATGCTGTATAAAGTGCTTTGACTAGAAACGCACTATATAAGAACCAGTCCATTTACCACTTAACCCAAGCCCCAACCGATCCAGTATGGAAATCTCATTCTTGATAACTGGCATGTTTCATTTGGCCAAGATTTTAGAGCAGATGCCCTTGCTGACATAATTGTCCCCATTTATCCAGGCTTTGGACTGGCATTAGTAGTACACTTGTTTGTGGCACTCCTGTAGATGGGTTCCTGTCATTTATTTACTTCCAGGTTATACGACACTGGCAACCTTCACTCTCATTGGTAGTCTCTTCAATCTCACCTTAAAGTTGAGAAAAGTTTTTTTCTCAGGACCCACATACTTCCCATCTCCAGCTTTTCCTCCATGTTTGAATTTGCTGACTTTCTTTGACTTTTTGGAGCCTATCCCAGCTGACATAGGGCGAGAGTACAGGTCACTGTCACAGGGCCAACACAGAGACACAGACAACCATTCACACTCTCATTCATGCTCTCATTCACACCTACGGGCAATTTAGATTGGCCAATTAACCTAACCCTAGTAAATGCATGTCTTTGGACTGTGGGAGGAAACTCGAGTACCCAGAGGAAACCCACGCAGACAAGGGGAGAACAAACTCCACAGAGAGAGAGAGGCCCGGGCCAAGGTGGAATCAAACCCAGGCCTTCCAGAAGATATTCTGACTGTGAGGCAGCAGTGCTAACCACCGCGCCACCGTGCTGCTGGACACCAGAACCAGCTTGTTTAAATGATTGCTGCCCTGAAGCCCTCACTCCAGTACTCGTGGAACGCTTTGAAATCACACCTCCCTGTTAACCTGGACCTCCGACAATTTGCATAGAAAGTGAAACACAGAGGATGCTGTATCCATCCTGCTACAACTCATTGTGACTAATCTAGAAAGCAAAAACACAGTGTCTTGCTAAGTGACTTCAGCTCAGCATTTAGTTTCATTTTGCAGCAGCTGGTGGATTTGGACTCTGGAACCTGCAAATGGATCCTGGACTTTCTGACACAGATACAGAAAATAGTAGATAGGTAGCACTAAATCCAAAATCACAATGCTGAGCACAGGATCGCCTGTGCTCTGGATGGAGTGGTTCTTGTATAGTGCTACTCTACTCTACATGAGCACTCAAAGTGCTTTTATAATGCCTGTCTCATTCATCCAGTCATACAAGCACTAAGTGTTTTCTTTCTAACGTTTGCACACATATTCACTGCAATTATCTCAGGAGTAACTCAGGTTTCAGTGTCTTTCCGAAGGATACTGTGGCATGCAGACTGGAGCAACCTGGGATTTGGGATTAAACCACCAAACTACCCTGAGCCCGTTACTATTTACTCTGCTGACATGAGTCCCCTGCAAGTTTCAACATCAACCTAATTTGCTGATGAGACTATGGTTGTAAGCCTCATCAGCAATGAAGATGAGTCAGGAGACAGAAGGGAGGTGGAGCAGTTGACAACTTCACAGTGTCTTCTCAGGAAAGACACAAATTAAACAGGATAGTGAGATCAGCAGAAAAGATCATTGTGCCTTGCTCCCATCTCTGCTTGATATCTGCAACAGTGCTGCATCTGCAGTGGTCTAGACATTGCAAACGACCCTACTCATCCTTTTCACACTGTTTTCACTCATGGAGTCAGGGAAAGGGTACAGGAGCATTTCCTTAAGGAGTGCACCTCTTTCAAATGGCTTTTTCTCCACATCAATAGAAATGTCTCTCATAACAAAATTTGATTGTTTGCACTATTATTTTAATCATTTTGCACTGTTTCATCTGTCCATCCATCCATCCTTCCATTCTTCCACCCACCCATCTGTCCATCCGTCCTCCCACCCACCAAAATTCTATTTTGCTTTAGTGTAAGTGCATAAAGATGAAAAAGTATAGTGTAATCTAATCTGTTTTCAGAAATGCTTTCAGAAGGTTGAAAATCTTTTCTATTTTCTTCTTTCAGCTGCTACCTTTTGCCCACCCCGTTCCTAGTATCCTCTCTTGTCACATACTGGTGGTCAGCAGTACCAGTAACCTTGGCCCCAACTGATCCGATATGGAAATCTAACTGATGATTCACATGTTTGATTTGGCAAAGATTTTATGTTTGAATGTCTTTCCTGACCCAACCCTCTGCATTTATCCAGGCTTTGTACTGGCTAATTAAATAAAATTATTCACTGAAATTATTTCCAGTCATAACCATAAAACCTGTCAGGGTATCTCAACACTAATGTGTTAATTTTAAAAACTGGAACAATCCACACTGCTCCAGGGGTTTAGGACTAAAACAGAGAGTTTTGGAAATGGTTGGTAATGCCACCACATCACCTGTCCCTCATCGATTCCTCAGGTATGAGAATGGGTCTACCTGCTTTCATGAGGATGACAGGGATGGTCTTGTAAAAGTGTGTCGGCTGGTCATCAACGCCCGGTATGAAGAATATGCCTCTGAGGGTTACGTGGTTCTAAACACCAAGCAGCCAGTCATCTATCAGAGTGCCTCCTGCAGGCCTGGTCTGGGACAGCACCTCTGCAGCCAGGTAGGAACACACAAGCTCACACATAACATTAAATAAAAAAAAAAATTTCCCTGTGTGGAAAAACTTTATTGGAATATTCCTGAAGTGAAAATCAGTTTTGTTTAGGCAAAGACAGATCCAATCCTACACTACCAACTATTTTAGAAATAGACTTAGCACCTGGAACTCTTATCTATCTGGAGGGAGTTAGTCAATCTAACTGTGTGTTTTACCTTTTAGCTTGATTGTTTTAAGGGGAAAGGCGGTGAAGCCTGAAGGAGACTCATTCTTCGCTGATATTTTAGACATGTTTTTGTCATTTTGTGGGATGGTTTTATTGCATTTACATTAATAACAAGCTGTCTTTGCACCACAAATCTTTGCACCATACTTGTAACTTACAGTGTTCATATATTTTTTTTTCTTTGTTTTTTGGGGTCAGTATTACCACTATTACCACTAGGATTTGTTGTACTTCATCCAGTCGAATACATAATAGAAAGTGATTTTCATGTCAGTGTTTGTATCATTAGCTTGGCCTGCCTCTCTCCAGTTTGTGCACAGTACCATGCAACACCATCTTTGGATCCCAGCACCAAATGGTAGGAGAATACAATTTAGAAAAACACTGACCTATCAGGTAGTTTAGATAAAAATGACTTTTGCTCAAACCCTGTTTGTCACTGTCAGGATGTTGCCCTGTTGGAAAAACTCATCAAAGAGGACATAGATGCTGGGAAGCTTCCTTTGCTGCTGATTGCCAATGCAGGTAAAGGACAATCACAGTCTAAACATTGCACTTTATATATGTATGTGGTTAAAGAGTTATAAATAATTTATTGGATGGCAGATCAGCAGTTCCTGCAAAATCAGAATGCAGAGAATCTGCATTTTGAACTTGGATTTCAGTGACTTAATTATGTGGTTTTGAGTTTATTTTTATTTTTATTTTTCAGGTACCCCTGGAGCAGGCCACACAGACAAGTTAGGCCGACTGAAGGAACTGTGTGATCAGTACAACTTGTGGCTTCATGTAGAAGGGTGGGTCGCTTCTGTGTTTTCCACCTTCGATGATCCAGCATCTGTGATAATATAATGCCTAGCAAGCTTATACTTGGGTTGCAGCCAAGTAGGGGTCAAGTCAAGAGCCATTTCGATGTGGAGTAGCCACTCTATTCTGAGCTCCTCCCAATGGAGGAATTCTCTATCTCTCACAACATCTCTAAGGGAGATCTCAGCCACCTTTCAAAGAAGGCTCATTTCCACTGCTTGTATCCGTGATGTCATTATTTGAGTTAATACGCAGAGCTTGTGGCCATAACTGAGGGTAGAAACATAGCTTGATGTAGCTGGATCAGAACATTTCATCTGTCAGTCTCCCACTTAACTTGACTCCTCCACATGTAGTAGCAGTTTGACATTTGAAGGTCATTGCCTGGTAGGGGAACAGAACCACATCCATAAAAATCCGAGAGGTGATCTGGAGACTCTCCGGCATTTGGCTGAACCAAGAAATTCTGTCCATAAAAGTGAATCTGAGACAAAGGGTAGACCTGGCAGAGTCCAACTCACACTAGGAATGAGCCCTGACATACTGCAAACCAAGCTCTCACCACAGTTGTACAGGGGCCAAATAGCCCATAACACTGGGCTATTTGTCCAGCAGCCCCCAATGCCCACTGTTTACAGTATGACTAGTGCACCACTTCCCCCTCCTGAATCACCTGATGGGTTACAAGTATCGCTTCAAGGCAGACTGAAACTCTAGTTCCATTGCCTCACTGAACTGCAGTCATATCTTTAAAAAATATTACTTCAGCTACTGCCAGAGCTGTTTTACTTGGACTGCTGGTAACTGTTAGCTGCTTCAACATCATCCCTTGGAATGCTGTTGAAAGTGGAATGTTGAAAGGTCTGCCAGTGGTGGGAATTTAAGGTCTTATATACTGTGGCGAGGCAGCACAGTGGTTAGCACTGTTGCCTCACAGCAAGAAGGCCCTGGATTCAAATCCACCATCTGGCCAGGGCCAGTCTATGGAGTTTGCATGTTCTCCCCATGTTTGCATGTGTTCTCTCCGGGTACTCTGGGCCTGATTAATGTTTTGGTGATTCTAAATTGCCCATAGGTGTGAATATGTGAATGGGTATCTGTCTTTCTGTGTTAGCCCTGCGACAGAGGGAAGCAACCCTCTCATCTACTGGGGAAACCCCTAATGGGATATAAGTATACCTTCCTCTGCCTTGCCCCTCACAAAGGGCAATTCCAAACAAAGAAACCTGATCTTCTCTCTGGAGACTGATTCCAGAAATCTAGCTGTGCATTGAGGTGAGCTAGCCAACTCTCTCATCTCCACACACTTACTAAGACTTCTTCCCCACCAGAAAGGTGACATTCCTAAAGCCAGTCTTTGCAAACAGGTACTTCCAGCATCACCACCCCTTGATTTACTCTTTGTCTGGCCCCTCAGACCTATTTGTCTTGGAAGACTATCTCAAAATACACAAGTGGCAATTGCCCCCTGCTATACCGGGAGGGGTGAGAGCACCTGACAACTGGGCCTTAGCCCAGCTGTGCCCAGCCTAAAAGCAATACATGGGTCTGGCCTCCCGTGGGTCCACCACTTGCAGGAGGGGCCATAGGATTTAGATGGTGCAGCAGTCAGGGCCAGAGGTCCTGGTGGTCCTGTGGTGGAGAAGGAGCCTGAGCTAGTCCTTAAAGTTGAGAAGTACCAGCTAGATACTGTCTGGCTCACCTCAGTGCACAGCTTTGGCTTTGGAACCTGGAGAGGGGCTAGACTCTGTACCACTCTGTAGTTGAGACAGGGTGGGTGAGAGCCTGGGTAAGAGGCAGCGGACAAGGGGGGGAGGTATAATTGTGTCGGTTCCTGCATATTGAGATTTTCCACAGTGTATGAGAGTGTTGCTTCTCTGCACCTCTAGGTTGGAAAATGGGTCCTGACTGTCATTTGTGCTTATGTACCAAATTACAGGTCAGTGTACCCAACCGGTCTACATGTGTTTTATGGACTCAGAGAAGGTTTTCGGCCTCGTCCCCCGGGGTATCCTTTGAAGTTGCTTCGGGAGTACGACACATTGCTATGGGCCATTCAGTCTCTATACAAACATAGTGAGAGCTTGGTTTGTGTTGTGGGTAGTAAGTCAGCCCTTTGTCACTAATTTTCTTCCAAACTTTTGTGCATAGTATTTATAGGCACAGCCATGTGCTGGAGGATTTCTGCTTTGGTGGCCTCAGGATCATGTATCTGCTCACTGCTGATGATGTGGTTCTTTCTGGTCTCATCAGGCAGGGACCTCCAGTTTGCACAATAGCTCCCTTTGAGATGGGGTGAGGAGCTCAGCCATTTGGGAGGGGCTCAGAGTAGAGCCATTATACCTTTTAGGTCAAAAGGAGCCAGCTGAGTTGGTTTAGGCATCTGACTAGAATGCTTCCTGGACGCCACCTAGGTGAGGATTTTTGGGTATGTCCAACTGGGAGAAGGCCCAGGTGCAGACCCCAGGACACACTGGAGAGATTATGTCTCTCGGCTGGCTTGAGAGCAACTTGGTGGTTGACAGGATAAGATGGAGAAGGTGGTCAGGAAGAGGGAGTTATAGGCATCGCTTGTTAGACTGCTGACCCTGCGACCCAAACCCAGATAAGCAGCAGAAAATGGATGGCTGGAACACAGCTCCTTGGGTCACTAGGGTATACAGATCTCTCCATCATAACGTGGCAATTCAGAAAAGCATTTTCCACACTAACAAATTTATCGTGTAATATTGAGATGCGCTTTTACAAATCTTAAAAAATTAAATTGAAATGTAAAAATTGGTGGTTTTAGGTTTGAGGTAGTATAGTTCCTGAAGTGTCACTACTGCTGTAATGTTAACTGATTATATTTTGTTTTCTTCTTCAGCGTTAACCTGGCAACACTGGCACTTGGTCAAGTCACCTCTTCTATCATGGTAATCTCATAGTCTATTTGTTATCCTGATTAGGTTTTTATAGTTGTTTTGTGGTTTTATTTCTAAATTTTATTCTCTTTTGGCTCTGTATATGTTCTTAAAATTATTGTATTAATGTAAAGCAAAATACAAACACAGCATATCAGCAAAAACACCTCATACCAACTGTCAAGCACAGAGGGGGAAGGGTCACGATTTGGATTTGTTTTGCAGCCACAGAACCTGGGCACCTTGCAGTCATTGAGTCAACCATGGAAAAAAAGCTGAGCGCTTTCTATATCAAATAATTCTAGAGTCAAATGTGAGGCCATGTGATGGCTAAAGCAAAATGTGGGTCTTGCAACAGGACAAGGACCAGAATTTTCATGTTGCAGTGGCCCCGTTAAGGTCCAGACCTCATTCTGACTGAAACGCTGTGATGGGACCATAACCCTTTATTTACCACAGACCCGCCAGCCGGCCCGTTAACTTCAAAAGTGCTGCCATTCACGGACTTCTGGCAATAATTACGGTTAGGGCTGGGCAATATATCAATTTTTTAAAAATATTGATATATTTTCATACACGATATAAAATGATACAATATCTTTTATATCAATATATTCTTTGTCGCATTACAATCATACTTGTAGGTCCACTAGTTCACCTTTCCCTTCTCCCAGGTTCTCTGCACAGCCTCTCTCCACTTCACCCGTTATCATGCAGGAAGTGACCGCATGGCAGTGTTCCAAACGTAGTAACTTTGTTGCTAGATTTAGCGGCTTTTCAGACCCCCCCTGGCAACTTTTTCCCCAAAAACCAGTAGTGGAGAGTTTTGAAATGCTCCGCTGTCGCCATGTTTTGTGTACATACAGCCTTCGTACTGCATCCGTCCGTACACTTTGGCATCGCCCGGATCCTCAAGCATCCCTGGCTACGTTTTTTGTTTAAACGTACAGTAGCTTTGCAATGATTTCCAAACCACTGCATTCCTTTTCATTTATATTTTATACAACATCCCAACCTTTGAGCCTTGTGTAATCCATTCTGGAAAAGGCCTGTAGTCATATGTGCACAGGGAAAGTAAAAACAAATAGAAGAAACAGGTGAGAGTTTCGAGACTCAGCAGATAAAGTAAGCATTTGATTCTCCACTTCCCACAGCCTCCAACGTATGAGACTGTCAGTGTTATTGTGTCTAAGTTCTTTGTGTCTGTTTTTTGTTTATGTCCCTCCAGGCAGCCACCAGAAGTGACAGTATGACACTGACACCAGGTCAGTGGCTAGGCCTGCCTGCTGTGACTGCCGTCACTCTCTACAGGCATGAAGACCCTGCACTGGTGGGCTCACATCATCTTCACAGAAACTGAAAGAGTGCATATTGTGGTTGCTTTTGTTACATTTTTTAGACACAACTCTCTGTGTTGTGTCTTCCAGTCTCTGGCAGCAGGTTTAACCTCCAGCCACCCTGTGGAGAAGCTACGTGCACTACCTCTCTGGCTCTCCCTGCAGTACTTAGGTCACAATGGAATTGTTCAGAAGATCAGACACGCTACCACTCTGGTGAGGATTACCTGTATATCAAATGTCACGTGGACCTTTCTTATACCAAATGTTAATACATCTTCAAGGCTTTCTTTTATGCTTGTCATAGCAGAAAACACAGGTAAATCCAATGTCCTTCATTTCTCAGTCAGCACTTATCCTGTAAGTGCTGACAGTGCCATATGAGCATGCACAGTGTCAGGACCCTGGAGTAGCTCACCTCACCAAAATGTTTTTTTAGAGATGCTCTGATTCCATGTTGTGCAACTTTTGAGCTTTAACTCGTGGCTCTCATTGTTAATGGAGTTTAGATGGCGATATTACAAGGAGTTACGCGCTTAACCATTTCTTGTTAAACAAAGACATTGTATCCATGGACAGGCATGAAGGCTTGTAGGTTTTGTGACTGCACTGAGACCAAAACCAAGTCTGTACTAAGCTCCATCACTACAGCGAGATAAAACTGTTTAGGTTTGCTTAATGGACAGGCCCGGTTAGCCATTATGTGATGTCATAATGGGACCACATTGGTTTGTCCCATTATTAAGATTCCATGTAGTTTGAAGTTTTGAAACTGGATGTAATGACTGAGAGGTGGATCTGACTTTTTGAATCACAAGTTGTCAGTCAAAGAGTATATCCTAGATAATGCTCCTTTCCTAATAAATAGATATACCTGGGATCCTCACATCCAGGCCTCGAGGGCTGGTGTCCTGCAGGTTTTAGATGTGTCTCTGGTTCAAAACACCTGAGTCAAATATAGAAGTCATTAACGTGACTCTGGAGAACTTGACTGCATACTGAGGAGGTAATTCAGCCATTTAATTCATGTGTGTTGGATCAGGGACACATCATTAGTCCCAAAATGAGTGCGTAAGCCTATAAACCCATCAAGAAAGTGTCAGTCTTTTTGGACTATAGGGCTGGAAGTCTTTTTGTAACCACAGGTATCAGCATGCTCAACTCCAAATAATCAAATCATTTATTGGTGCTTAACTGTATAACTATATATATATATATATATATATATATATATATGTGTGTGTGTCAAACTATAAATGATTCAGCACTCAAGCTCTTCAGACTATCATGACCTG
>VUQK01015315.1:0-15154 GCA_015106715.1 Bujurquina vittata
ACTTTAAAAGGGGCATGTTTATCAATAAAATACTTAAAACTATCATAAAAGTAAAGCCATGCACAATTAACATCATCAATTAAGATCCATTCCTAGTTGAAGTGAAAGAGGTCCCAAAGAAATGCTTGTTCACTGAAATTTCTAAGATTTCTTTTTGTAATGACATTTGGCTTAGCTTTTGGTAGTTTTGTATTCCTTACTACCCCAACTACACAATGATCACTTAAGTCATTAGCAAAGACCCCTGTATTTGTATATTTGTGTGGCATATTAGTGATGACCAGATCAAGGAGAGTTGATTTGTCCGGAGTTTTTGAATTTGGACGGGTGGGGGTATTTATAATCTGAGTGAGATTAAAGGACAAGCAATATAATTTCCAGTCGTCTGACACACATGTTAACCAGTCCCAGTTTAGATCACCTATCAATAGGATTTCCTTAAAACGCACTTCAGATAAAATCTGAATTAGGGAGTTCAAAGTGTTACTAATGGCAGATGGGGGGGGGGCTGTAACACCCTACCACTGTTAAGAGCTGACCCCCAGGCATACTGAGATTTAATGCTAAAATGTCAAACTGTCTGGGCAGTGACTTGGTCACCAAAACCTGGGTTACATAATTAGATTTCACGTAAATTGCCACTCCACCACCTTTTTTTAGACGGTCGCTGCAAAATATATTAAACCCATTAATAACCACATCTTTGTCAGTTATAGACTTTGACAACCAAGTCTCAGAGACAACTATCACGTCAGCACCAGCTGAGTTTGCCCAGATTTGAACCATATCCAATTTTGGAAGTACGCTACGTGCATTTATATGCAAAAAATGTAGCCCTGACACATTTTTAAATTCAGCAGGGGTATTACAGGTAGGACCGGGATTTGGTTGGATGCCAGATAACAATAATAGCATAGCAACCAAACCTCTCCTTGTTATCTTTATAATGGACAAATGCACTATTGTAGTACATTTTGTACTACTGTAGTGCAAAGTACATTTTATGGATGATGCAGACAAGTACACGTTCTCTAGAAAGAGACCGGAAATTTCATTGACAGTAGCTCCAGCCAGTTATTGGCATTTTTGCTTTCCATGCACTGATGTACAGTGCATCATTTTTCAAAGTTACACTTTTTTAGGCACACATGTTTCTGTACAAACATTTAAAGTCATTTGAATTTTGTTCATCATAAAACAGGCATGAACATTTGTATTTTAAGAAGGTTATTTTGGGTCCGTTTCTCCATTTGGCATTTTGCCACAATGTTTTCAACAAAATACCTACTGGCAATTTGAAAAGTGAAACTGAGTCCATTTCCTGTCATGAAGGTGTCAGATTTGAACTGTATGTGCATTGTTCTGCCATAGCTGTAGAAGTCTGGTGGATGACCATCTGATGCACACAACTTATGAGACTGCCCATAGTCCCCCTGAAAAACACGCAAAGCTTATTAGACTGAGTGTCACATTAGTGTAATACTCAGATACTGATGCTGTGACAGAGGGGTGTTCCCCACTGAATAACAAACTGATATAACCTTTTGGTTCGCTCGGGTCAACGAGAAAACTGTTTAAGATCACGATTTATCTTGGTCCAGCCAGCAAATAGCAGATCCAACACATTGCACAGAAATCAATGAATAAATTCTAAAGTATGATCTTATTACTGATTTTGATGAACTGAATATACTGAATATTTATGCAAGACCACAAAGATTATTATTATATGAGAATTATATGGCAAAAAAGTTCACACATTCTGCCAAATATACCAAAGGCAGAGATTTATGTATTGCTGTGGGATTATTATGCTAACAGACATAATATTACATCTTATATGTATAAACAATGTCATAAATCCAAATAAGACTTGTCTCTGACTGAATAAAGCTTCTTTTTAGAATGACAAGGTTTTTTGCACATTGACCTTAAAATACACATTTCTTAATTTCCACATAATTTGTGCCTAGATTACATCTAGTGCACATAACATATAAAGGATTTCAAATAATTATTGGAGTAAGTTCACCTTAAGTTTCTACAAATGATAACAATGATAGTTATTTAGGAGGGCAAATCCCCACCCAAGTGTACATAATAATGCACATGTTGGTCTTGTCTTTGTCTGTACCCACCATAGGCCAGTCTTTCATCTCCAGGTAGTTTGTAGAACAGCTCTGGCCAGATTGGAGGACAAAGGTCTGGATGGACACTTTGATGGTTTCCTGGGCTGCAGCATCCAGGATCCAGCGACAGGAGGTATAAGGAGGATATTGATTAGGGAAGAAAGGTGAAGTCAGGGTCTGGACAGCAGTCGTGGCGTTCAGTGTCCCTCCACAAATTACTGAGGAAAGGCAGACACAGTTCGAGGTTTTTAAAAAACAAGAGAAACAAAAAAAAAAAATTAAAAGTAAAGAACACATTATTGACCCGTTGGAATAATCAACATTTATTTCAAAGGAAAATTGCCAGAGTGTAACAGCATTGAATCAAGATCAGTGCACTAGAATGAAGGGAGGAAAAAGTATAGAGAAGGCTTGGAAGAGCCCATCTTTAAAACATACAATATAAATTGTTAAACAGAGTTGATACTATAGTCCTGTGACACTGGGTAACTAGAGTTTATTGAAGATGGATGGATGGATTTTAGACAGAAGCAGCTGTATGTCTGGATATACTGTACCAGCCAACTGCAGCAAAGTTGCTTTAACTGCATTTCATGATACAAATGGAAAATGAAGCGTTTTGAGAGTTGAATTCAACTTTCCAAATGACATTGTACATGTGCGCTTTTCTTTTGTTTTCATTCATTTGTCCTGCAGTAGCAGGACTTTAATCCTCTACCCTCATGATTCACTCTATCAAAGTGGTCCTTTAATTCAGGCACTAAAGTGAGCAGCCAAAGTAATGCTATTGAGAGGCTGAGGTTGGATACGTGACAAACTAATGATTCAAAAAATACATTTTAAGTGTTAATAAAATAAATAAATTAAAAGAACTGACTTATTACAAAGTGCAGAAGAAAAAAACTACCAAAAAACCCACCAAAATTTAACAAATGATATTCTTGTAAGCTGGAAGCCATCTATGGCTACGTATATGTATGGATTTGAGAGGCTCGTTCATTGGAGAATGTGATGGACAAAAAAATACCTAAATATAAATAATGCTTTGTTAATGGCACATCAGATGAATACCAGAAGATCATTTCAATGGCTCACACCGAGCTTTTTCAGAATTGAGAAGTTGTTTAGCGTCTCAGCACATAATGGCAACTTAAAAAGGTTGATTTTGTGCAGAAAAGGTGATGACAAAGTTTCTTACATGGCGCTGCTCTGTATGTAGCATTGAAGCCTCGTCTCTGTACTGAACCATCAGTGACAAAGCGAACAGTCAAAAAGTTTCCACTTGATATAAAGAAAGCAGGGATGGCGTTTCCACAAAATGTCCCAACCAAAGGGAAGTTCATGTTGTCACCATCATAAACCTGATAAAAAAAAAATTGCAAATAGCAAGTTTGTTTAGTCGCAGTATTAGGGTCAGTGTATACTATTCTTGTGCATCGTGCAAGTGCATCAATGTGGCATGAAAACATTAGGCGGCGTCTGCTGCCTGCAGTTCGCTAATGTTTGATATCACTGCAAATAATCGCTCTATAGACATAATCACTGGCCTGTTTCCAAAAGAGTTGGTTTGTTGTGTAAAATGTAAGAGAAAAGAGAATGCAATGATTTGCAAACCATTTAAAGTGATTGAAAACAGCACAAAGACACCATATAAACCTGCTCTTGAAAAATGTTTGATGTAATTTGATGCCAGCAACGAAAAGTTGGGACATGGACATTATTCACATTGTGCTGCCTCACTGCTCGACAGCTGGGGGCATCCTTTCTCATATTGCTCCTTTGATCACACAACAGTGTGTCCAAACCTTTGACTGGTACCGTATTTAAAACATCTGTGTTGTTACTGTGTTTAATTATGTTTCAATGAGAGAAATATGTGCCCTGAGTTTACTTACTTTGACATAGTCATAGCGGCAGGTAGAGGAGGTCTCAAGCTCAAAGGAGTCAAAGGTCAGGTTGATTGCACTGTTGACTGGCATCTGAATGGTCCACAGGCAGTCCATTCTTGGCTCATAGACGCCATCTAGATTTGGATCTGGTGAACCAAACATGCCCATGGGCATGGACAAGTACCCACCACATCCCTGTGCTGGACCTGCAGGCAATTTAGGCATAACCAACCACTTCTGTATTCTTGGTAACAAGTCATTAGGCAACAACAAAACTTTAAATTCTAGTATCTGGAAGGTACAAACTAGTATTGCACAATTAGACAGTACTGCAGTTTCTGCAGTTGCTGGAAACTGCTGGGGTGTCAGTCAGAATCACAATATGACAAATGGTATTTTTGTTATCAACAGGAAACTGCGGCCTTAGACCAATCAATACAAGAGTGCACACATGCCCATAATGCACAAACAACCCCAGGCAACACATAACACAATGTAATCCAAGAAAAGGCTCACAGTGTATTTTGGCTTTTGACTTTACTTTGCAAATGGGTGTTTCTATCCACACACTCAGATTTTGTTTTTCTCTTGGACACAAGCTCTAGAGACAGTTGGATACGAATGTCCCAGGAGATCAAGTGTCCCACATAGCACTTTTTCACACTTACTAATAGTGTAAATTTATAAGGAAATTGCAAGTTTTACTAATTTAAGACTGAATTGTGTACAAAAGGTTAATACATAAAACTACTGAAGTGCCTCTAGCTAATTCCTCCTCTACGGGTAGCCAAAAAAAATAAAACATCCCCTCATTGCCACCTACCAAGCGTTTCACTGTAAGTAGCTCTCCAGCCAATCCCGTTCACTGTGGCATCTGTCTTGAAGACAATGAACAGCTGATTTGTGGAGGAACGTAGATTGGGGGGCAGCACGGTGCCACAAAATTTCCCCAGCAAGGGTGCCGACGTGTCCTGTCCATCATAAACTGCCACATAGTCAAACTGACAGGAAGAAGATGCCTCGAGATGAAAGGTGTTAAACCTCGGAGAGAGAAGATTAGCCGATAAGAAACATTTCTTAAAGCCCAGAAGAGTATAAGAACCAGTGTGTTTTGTTGTCACTTGAACCCAGCCATAAGTCCCATGTGAACAACTGGAAAGGATTTTATTTTTTCAGGAAGTTCTGTTCTTTCTTTAAAAAAGGTTTTCTTCTCATTATTGTGTGAAGGAGGTCCCACAGAAACAAGCGAAAAAAAGGGGGTTTATTTGTCCTAGGTTTAAGACAATGAACTGGTGCCAGAAGTCAAAGCTAGTTGAAAAATAACACTGCATTTAAGTTTTGTGGATTTGCTTCTGTTTATAAAACAATAAAATAATTTGCGGCTTGAACATTTTCAGTTATTTAATGTGGTGCAGTTAAAGAAGCCAGTGAAGACAGTGTAGTCTTACTTAAGATCCATCACTCTGTTTGTTTGGACCCTGATGTGGTAGGTACAGTTGATGTTGTGGTGATAGTTGGTCATGGAGAGTGTTGGACTGCTCACTGTACCCGCAGTGCTGTTGAAGAACCCACCACATGCTGTAGATGTGCATTCACACACACAGACACACACAGACACACACAGACACACACACACACGTCATGCTACATAATTTCTAATTATTACAGTTAACAATGCCAAATGTGATGAAAATACAAAAACACAGATCATTTATTTTGTTGAGGGACCAGACCAGCAGAGATTCACACAACCCCTATGAGGGGAAAATCAAGGGAACAGTTTACCCTGCCCAGGACAGGGTTTTTGGGGAGCGAAGGCCTGGATGCTGAACAAGCCTGGTGCAACTAACATATTGTGAGGGTGTGCTGGGGACGCTTGGCAGAGGCCTGGTCTGCAACATCTTCAAAACCCACCTCTAGCTGAACTTTGACAACATTCCAAGGGAGGCTGAGGACACTGAGTCCAAATGGACCATGTTCCACATTTCTATTGACTTCTTAATTACTTACGAATAGCTGTGTATTCTGCCATGAAGCCACTGTCTGTGATCACAGAGTCAGAGTAGAAGTGAAGCAGCATGGGGCCAAAGGTAGAGAAGGTCCCTGGGATGCTGGTACCACACAAAGTAGCAATAGGACTGCCACTTGCACCCAGGTTATAGATCTTCAGGCCATCATAAACACAGGTGGAATGTGCTAGACAACAGAGACAAACAACTGGCTGTTGATTATAAGATATTCTGCATGTCATTCATTGTCTGTATAACTAATTGTAACACTTGCCTTCAACTTGGAATGTCCGAAAGGTGAGGATGACCACAGTCTGTTGTCCAGCGTCTATGGTGTAGTTGCAGTTGGATCTGTCTGGGTAGTCTGCTGGATAATTTGGCGAAACCACACGTCCGCTGTCAGCTGTGAAGTTCGCACCACACCCTAATAAACAGAGAATGAACATCAAGCTTTCCATGCATTTTGATGGGAATTACCGTGTCACTGCACAAAAGATATACTTACCAATGAGTTAAGACAGTAACATAAAAATTGAGAATGAAAGCTACATTCATTTAAAAAAATGATTCACTTTTTCATACTTTTTGTATTGTAAATTACATTTGGACTTTTTTCCCAAACGTTACGTTCACTTTGACCATAAACAAAAAACTTGCATCTACCTGTCACAAACCGAATTAATAATTTAGACAGTCTTGCAAAATGTGACAATTCATACTGCACGTCAGGAAAACAGCAAGCTGCACAATTCTCTGTGGACCTCACAGCATAAGAACTACTGTGCAACACAGATTAGGGCAAAGTTATGAAACCATTTCTAAAATTCTGAGTGTTCCCTGGAGCACAGAGGCCTCAAAAACGATTAAATGGGGGAAGTTTGGAACTTTAAAGGAGAACTTATGAAATGTACAACCGTCTAAGTAGGACTCCAAAGATCACGATGACATAGCAAGACACAAATAGCTCAGTAAAATGGAAAAACTGTTTAGAGTTTGCTAAACTGCAAGAATCTGAGAGTATGAGGATAAAGACTCTCTGATGTGATGATTCAAAAACAACTTGGGCAGAACTATCTGGTCAACACCAGAGAATGTCAACTACCATACCTACAGTGAAACATGGTGGTTGCATCTTGCTACGTAATGCTTGTCAGGGGAAGCGAGAGCAGTACAAATTGCAGGCAGAATGAATACAACCAAGTACTTATGGAAAACCTGCTCTACACAACACTCTGAGTCCCTGCAATGGTTATCAAAGGGGCAAGTATTTAATTAAGGGTCTTCCCATGGATGTTTGCAGTCAGAAAATGAAATTTATAAGTTAATATTATTCATATTAGAAAATATAAATTCTAAATGTACTCGGAACATCTACTGAGTCTGTAATTATACAGCCAATATGGCAGGGCAGTCCTAACTACACTGTAACTTTGGCATACAACTGTATTGGCTGCCTGGTTCTTACTGGTGGTGAAGAAGGCTGAGAAACCTCTGCCAGTGGCTCCAGTGGACTGGAATCGGCTTGTGATGATATTATATGGAGCAACTATGGGCCCTGGGGCCACAGAACCACAGCCTGTAGACAGCAGAGCCTCACTAATTTGGGTCTGGCCTGACCACACCTGCAGAAACATGCACAGTGATTTAATGTTTGAATCACATGCTGTTAGTTATTGATCGCATTTTGCAACAAGATTAACAAAAAAAAAGATGATAGGAAAAAAAGACAGCCGTCTTATATGATCAGTGTAGCACTTAAAGAGAAAAAGCAATTACACTTTGTTGTATAGCTTTCTGTTTTTGAGGTTTATTAAGGTTTTTCTTGCACCCCCCCCAAGGGGCTTGTGCATTTCATGTGTTAGGTGGATATGTAAACAAGTACACTATGGACACAAGAAGAAGACGAAGAAGACGAAGAAGAAGAAGAAGAAGACGACGAAGAAGACGAAGACAAAGAAGAAGAAGACGAAGAAGACGAAGAAGAAGACGAAGAAGAAGACGACGAAGAAGACGAAGACAAAGAAGAAGACGACGAAGAAGAAGACGACGAAGAAGAAGAAGACGAAGACGAAGAAGACGAAGACGGAGAAGACGAAGAAGAAGAAGACGAAGAAGAAGACGACGAAGAAGACGAAGACAAAGAAGAAGAAGACTAAGAAGAAGACGACGAAGAAGACGAAGACAAAGAAGAAGAAGACTAAGAAGAAGACGAAGAAGAAGAAGAAGACGAAGAAGACGAAGAAGAACAAGTCGAAGAAGAAGACGAAGAAGACAAAGAAGAAGAAGACGAAGAAGCCAACGAAGAAGAACAAGACGAAGAAGAAGACGAAGAAGACAAAGAAGAAGAAGACAAAGAAGAAGAAGACGAAGAAGCCGACGAAGACGAAGAAGCCGACGAAGACGAAGAAGCCGACGAAGAAGAAGAAGCAGAAGAAGCAGAAGAAGGAGAAGAAGGAGGAGGAGGTTGTCCTGGCACCTTGATATAGCTGGCTTGACAGGTCCCAGTGCTGTCTGGAATTTCAAAATCACTGCGGAAGCTCATCTCAAGGTGGTTTCCCTCATGGGCAATGATTTTCCAAGTACACTCCACATTGGCTGGGAAGTTCTGGGGATAGTTTGGAGACTTGAGTGTTCCTGTATCAGCATGAATCACCCCTCCGCAGCCTGGTAGACAACAAAAATATATGACCACACAGTGTATATAAACCTTAACGTAACATAGAGGACTTGGACCTCCGAGAGCTTTACCATGAATTGAATGTTATTATTTATTTAGCTAGTGGGTAAACCCACCTGAAGAATCAGCAGACCAGGAGGCCACAAATCCTCCTCTGGATACACTATGATCAGCCAGGAAAACCACAGCAAGTTTGTTCGATCCTGACTGGATGGTTCCTGGGGAGGTGGTACCACAGTACTGTCCAATAACAGGAGCCCCTGGGGATCCTCCATTGAAGATAGTGAGAGAGTCCCAGCCACATGTGCTGTGGGCCTCCAGGTTGAAGTAGCTGAAGGTTAGCTGCAGCGAGGCAGAGGAATGAAGACAAAGGAAACTTGTACATTATAAATGCAACACACTGTTAAACACCTCAGAGGACTGCAAGAGATTCATGCACTGGAGCACAAGCTGGCGTTTGACATTCAATTACGCCTATGCAAATTCATGTCATTGCTGCAAGTTTAGAGGGCGGAAGGTCCAAAGGAAGAATGGCAGCCATGCAACAGGTCACTTGGAAATATGTACAACTGGCACTGGGGTACTTTAATACTGAAGAAATTGCAAAAACTGGGGGATTCCAAGGAAAGTGCTGAAACCTGCAATTTTGGGAACTGCAATGTGATGTGACTGTAATACAACACTGCATTCATTACAGTGGTTTTAATGTAGCATACTCACTGTAATAGTATGACCTGCTGGAGCTTCTAGCAGCCAAGCACAGCGACTGGGGCTGGGATAGACGTTCGGGTAATCAGGGCTAGATAACACCCCACCCTCACCCATCTGCCAGCCTCCACATTCTGCATGGAAAGAATGATCCATCAAAGGACACTGGTGGTCTGTTACATGACAGCTACATTCGAAAAATAATAGTCTCATATTGGCACATAAAGGTAATCATGCAGTCAGTGTGAGTCGTACCAGAGAACAAGTACTTAGCCTTGAAACCCAAGTCTCCTTGAGAGCTGTCAGTCTGGAAATGGACCCAGAGCTCTGGGGTAAAGACCACAATAGGGACTATTGGGGGTGTCTGCCCACAAAACTTGGCCAGCAGCTCCCCATCTGAGTCACCTGCAAAAGGTGAGACATTTTATAGTCAGTTTCATATACCTTCTCTTCCTCTCTTGAACACACAGCACAGGTACATACAGTGAGCCTAATTTAGTATCTGCTTATTTACCTCCATCCAATTCATGTTATTATAATGCAAAGATTTCTTTTTCAATTTCAACCAATCTTTAAATTTAAAGTGATAGCTGAATCATTTATTCTAAATAAACAAATAGAACAAAAAACAGGTTATATAGGTTATAAATTTTCATGTATGTTGCCCTTAAGAGGTGCAACACAAATGATTTATTGCTACTGAAAGTGTCAGTTCTGAATAATCAATTTCTAGCCATCCCAGTTTGGTTTTTGTCAAACCTGCTTAAATCCTTAAGCTTGCCCATTTTTCCTGCTTTTAACGCATTGACTTTGAGGAAAAAATGTTGACTTGGACCCTAATATATTCCACCCAGTAACAGGTGAATGATAAAGGGATAATCAGTGTTATTCACCTCACTTGTCAGTGGTCATAATGTTACGTCTGTTCAGCGTATATATCTGTATATCTATATGGGACTTACCTAAGCGGAACTGGAGGTAGTCGGATTCGCAGGTCTGATGGTTCTCCAGGTGCAAGTCTTCTATCAACACCACAATAGAGGAATTGATGTGCTGTGGGTTCTGAATCAGCCACTCACAGTTGATGTTGTTGCTGTAGTTGGATACCAGGTAACCAGGAGAAGTGAAGTTCCCGCCCGCAGGGTTATTCAGGACACCACCGCACTCTAACGAAATACAGTAGAGAAATATAATGAGGGAAACAATTAAGACTCAAAGAGGTAAAACGAACAGGGACGGGGAGGGGCAGCTATCTGCTGTGACTGGTTGGGGGTGAGTGGAGGGAGACAGGAGAGAGGCTCTGTCTCCCATTCTACTAATAAATACCCAAGGAACCACAAGTAAGCCAGCAGTCTGAGAGCGAATTGGAGTGATGAGATCTTTAAGATAGAATGGGGCTGATTATTCAAGACCTTGTATGTGAGAAGAAATATTTTACATTTCATTTGGGATTTAACAGGGAAAAGCCAATATGGGAGAAATGTGCTCTAGCTCAGGAGGTAGCGCAGGTTCACCCACTGATCGGAAGGTTGGCGGTTTGATTCCTGGCTGCTCCAGGCTGCATGCCAATATATTCTTGGGCAAGATTCTTGACCCCAAGTTGCTCTCCAATGCAAGCGTTGGAATGTGAATGTTAGATAATTAGAGCACTTAGCTTAGTTACTCGTGGAAGTGCTTGTATGAGTGTGTGTGAATGGGGTAAATGTAAACAGGCTGTGTAAGCGCTTTGAGTGCTCAGACAGAGTGGAAAAGCGCTATATAAGAACTACTCCGTCTACCATCTTTCTAGGCCCTCGATACTCTCACTGCAGCATTTTGGATCAAATGAAGGCTTTTCAGGGAAAGTTTAGGACAACGTGGTGGTAATGAATTACAATAGTCCAATCTAGAAGTAATAAATGCATGGACTAGGTTTTCAGCATCGGTGTGAGGCAGGACCTACCAATTTTAAGAAATATTGCGCGAATGCAAGAAAGCAGTCCTACATTTGTTTAATATGTGCATTTAATGCCGTATCCTGGTCAAAAATGACTCCACGATTCCTCACAGTGTTACTGGAGGTCAAGATAATGCCATCCATAGTAAGTATCTGGTTAGATGCCACGTTTCTAAGATTTGTGCAATAACCTCAGTTTAATCTGAATTCAGAAGCTGGAAATGAAAGGCTATCCAGGCCTATTATTTCGTTCTCATCTATAAATGCGGCCTCCTCCTTTAATGTGTTTAAGAAATGGCCATGGATCAAAATGGATATTATGATTAAGGCAGTTTGAATTGGATTATTCTGTAGATAATATTTCAGTTTTAGTTTTGCGCAGGGGAGCATCTAACCTGCAGGCTCATCAGAGGAGTAAGAAGCCGTGAATCCACCGTTGGATACTGAAGCATCTGTGCGGAACACGACCGCCATGGTGTTCCCAGAGGAGCGCACCTGAGTGCCTGCAGGTACTGTGCCACAGAACCGTTGCAGGAGAGGCGCATTGACTGCTAACCCATTCAGTACCTAAAGGACATAGAATTAGGCTTAGTATGCAATTTCTCTAACTTGCCTGTTAGTAAGGTAACAAAATGTTTTGCAGTATTGTGTTCCAATTTGACAAAATAAGAATATTTAAATGAGCAAGCTGAAATGGATAAAGTGAAAAAGGATAATGGCTACTGGCAAAAAGCAACTCACATCAACATAGTCAAATATGCAGGATGTACCAGAACCTTCCAGCCGCATGTCATTGATGGTGAGGGTAATCTTGCGGCCTGATGGGACTATCAGCTCCCAGCGACACACCCGGCTGTGTGGATACAAGTTGGGGTAATTGGGAGAAGAGATTGTTCCTGAAGGAGCATTCAGCTCCCCTCCACAGACTGCAGGAAAAGAAGAATCAATTTTTGTAAGCCAAAACAAATTAAACATTTAACTGTCTTCCTGTTCACGAACTATCCTGGCAAGCCGTCATTGTTGCCGGCCAAAGCCAGAGCAGCTTTGAGTTTGAGGTCATTGGTGGCTTTTTGTCTTCTTTCTGTTGCTGTTATAGTTAAAGGGCACTGTGATGCTGCAGATACCCAACCAGCCTTTATCTCCTGTCATGCAGTTTTTATTCTCTACTTTCAATAAGTGCTTGGTCAGGAGATTTGACCTCTATTTTTATGTGAATTCACTTTATGTCATTGGCTTTATTGTGAAAAACCTGATGCTGCATTCCTTGAATGATTGGCACTTTACAAATAAAACAAATTCAATGTTGTGGTGAATATTATTACTACTAAATATGATACAACTTAATTACTTCAAAATGGATATAGGAATTTTAAATAAAAATGCAAGTCTCACATAAATAATAGAATTTACTATTATTGCTACTTCTATTGCTGTCTTTTTGTTTTGCCAATTCTTCACTGACCCCAGTTATTTTTTGTGTTTTCTACATAATATTGTAACATGCAGTATTGGTGGGTTTATATACAGGACTGTATCTGGATCGTTTGTGCTTGTTTTTCTGTTGGTCACTGCCAAAAAAGACAAATATAAAGACCATGTAGCATGAGAGAAACATAATGCTTTCAAAATGTTCTTGTACAATTTGGATTACACTTGTTTCCCAAGATGAACGGAGACAAAAAATGACAACAGCAGTGATGAGACACTGTAATGGGTCTCAGAACCAAACGAAACAACACGTACCCACAAAAGCAGCTCTGCACAATAAATATCATGGTGACATTACTCAAATGTCTACTTCATCAGTAAATATTATGCACAGAAGTGATCATCCAACAGATAATCCTTGCTCTTTTCAAAGTGATCCTACCTTCAACGCTCGCTTCAAAGAACAGCCTGAAGCCAGCTGCATTTCCACTGGTGTCACTGACAAAGCGCACATAGGCAAAACTGTCCGATGTGTCCATGGAAGCAGGAAGGTTACTGCCACAATGTCGGCCCAGGAATTGGCCTACACACACACAGAGAGAGGACAAAGAAAAGCCTTAATGACCCCATTGTCCTAACAAGACACAAAGACATGTGTTTTCTGTATAACACAAAGGTAATTCTGAAACTGTTGTGTAACATCTAAATAACAATAGAATGCAATAATTTGCAACTCTCATGAACCCACATTTTAATCACAACAGAACATATGAAACGTCAAATACTTAAACTGAGAAAATGTACCATTTTAAGACAAATGTTAGTTCATTTTGAATTCATTATGAATTTCATAGCAAAACCTTTCAAAAAAAGTTGAGCTAGGGCCACATTTATCACTGCACAGCATCCCCTCGTCTGTCAGCACTCTGTATTCTGGGAACTGATGAAAACAGTAGCTGGACTTCTGGAAGAGGAATATTGTACCATTTTTCCCTGATATAAGAATGTAGTTGTGCAACAGTCCTCAGCATGCCACATTTTTCTCTTCATGTGTTCAGGTGGTGAAAAGTGTGCACTGCAGGCAGGCCAGTTGAGCACGTGGACTCTTCTTGGACAAAGCTGTTGTAATAGGTGTGGCAGAGCATTGCTGAAATTTGAAAGGACCTCCCTGAAAAAGGCATCTTCTGGATGGGAGCACATATTACTTTGTATATGTATTTTAGCATTGATGGTGTCTTTCCAGATATGAAGACTGCCAGTTCCATAGGCACTAATGCATCACTATATGGTCAGAGATGCAGGATTTCAGCTGAGGTCTGATAACAAGCCAGATGGCCCCTCCCGTCTTTTAAATGAGCTTTGGCCCAAAGGAGGCAGTGGCGTTTCAGTAGCATGTTCACATAGGGCTTCATCGTTGCATGACAGTGCTTTCACCAGCATTTGTGGATGGCATGGCAAACTGAACGGTTGACGGAAGTGAGTCCAAAGATCATGGGCATCCAATACTGATATTCAGCCTTTTGATGATATTAACTTTTATAGATGATGAGATACTCAAAGTCTTTGCAATTTTATGTTGAGGAACATTAGTCTAAATTTGTTCCACAATTTTTAGACACAGTTCTTTGTAGATTGGTGAACCTCTGCCAATCTTTACTTCCGTTACTTTACTTCATGTTACTGACCTGTTGCCATTTAGCTTAGTTAGTTACAAAATGTTCTTCCAGCTGTTTCCTTTTGGTACCACTTACTTTTCTAGCCATCAAACATTTTATATATAAAATGTGGGTTTATGGGCTTTGTAAATCATTGGATTATATTTTTCTTTCCATTTTACACAATGCCCCAACTTTTCAGAACTGGGACGTCACACATTCAAATAATTTGGACATAATGGGTGAACTTGACTTTCTCCAGGTGGTGTAGATCACCTGTCCTCTTGTGTTTATTTATTTACTTAATTATTTATATTTTTACCTGAGGCATTGTACTCTCTGATTTCCACGTAGTCAGCAGAGCATCCTTGAGTATCCTGCAAGCTGAAATTGCCATAGCTGAGGGTGAGGTAGTGTCCTGTGGGTCCCTCCAGGTACCACTCACAATTGGAGCTATCAGGATAGTTGGATCCTGGGAAGCCTGGGCTGAGGATCACACCCCTCTGACCTATGTAGGTACCGCCACATGTTGCTGTGAAGAATTTGAGTTGCAGAATGAGAGCAGGGCCTTAGAATAGGTCAGCATCCTGCCATACATACTCAAAATCTGTATCACTATCACTGAGTACAACCACAAGATCAATAATAAGCTCACATTTGCTCTACCCCCCCCCCCCAAAAAAAAAAAAACCCATAAAATAACTTTGGTCTCTACAAATTTTC
>VUQK01015315.1:30568-53583 GCA_015106715.1 Bujurquina vittata
AATATATCCACTATCCCTCCTCTGCTCCTCTGTGCAAACCATCTCAACTGTGCCTCTCTGACCTTGTCTCCAAACTGCTCAACTGTGCCTCTGTATACCCTCATTTCCTACATTCAAAGTATTCCTTCCAACTCCTCCTCCTTCTCAACACTCTCTCTTCACCTGTTAGCATATTTCTATTTCTAGCCTTTATTACCCTAACCTGATGCACATCCTTTTCAGCTTGATTTCTCTGCCTAGCATATTGGTACAAGTCCTTTTCTACTTCTGCTCCAACAAAGTGAAATCCTTCAAAGAAGATTGTTACAATTTTACGTTAATATTTGCAACTCTTTACAATTTAAATACATTTTGATGTTATTTGTCTTTGTGAATGAAACATTTCTATCAGCTAATTGTCCAATAAATGCTAGCATTGTTTCATTGAAAGTTGAAAAGTTCAGTTTATTGTCAAAATGTGACAAACTATAAAGAAATCAGGGGTTTCTCAAGACTTCTGCAGTTCACATCAAATTCAAATTTCTTGGCTTTCATTGAGCCTGACGAGGCAACAACAGTAAACTCCTAACACCTTCAGACAGCTGCTACGATCTGCTGTCCTCTAGTTGGCTCTTTTTTAGGGAATCCAGGATAACTTCTGACCTTTGTCGAACAGCGTTCTCTTATTTTGGACCTTGGTCATGGATTAAGCTTCAGAGGACAAAAAGCTGAAAGAGTTTGTCTCCCTGGGAGAGTTCAGAGCTCTTATAAAGAGGACTGTAACTGACGAGTGCAATCGCTATTCACAAGTTGGACTTTGTATTTTGAATTATGTTACTTGTTGACTCTATTCAGAAACAGCACT
Organism: Bujurquina vittata; assembly: GCA_015106715.1. Taxonomy (NCBI): domain Eukaryota; kingdom Metazoa; phylum Chordata; class Actinopteri; order Cichliformes; family Cichlidae; genus Bujurquina; species Bujurquina vittata. The sequence goes on from VUQK01015315.1 coordinate 31,413, forward strand.
ATTTTGACGAGTCACCATGAATGAAAAAGTAAAATAAATTCAGCAAAGGCCAACAACCAAACACAGCAGAGCGTCTCTCCGGCTGCTTTGATCTGATAGCAGTATTCACTTACAGCCACATAGTCCCAGGCACAGCTGCTGTGATATTCAATGTCCAGGTCTGTAAAGTTCAGGAAGACACGGTGGTTGGGATCCACACTGACGACCCAGGAACAATCCACATTGTTTGGATAGCTGTTGGGATACAAAGGAGAATGGATTTCCCCTGAAGGAGCTGTGACTGGGCCTCCACAGCCTGTAGGAAGAAAGAGAGCTGATTAAAAATGATGTGCTGGTAGAAACATGGCATACTAGGAGTGGTGACTACTTTTTTTTTTATACTTAAACGTGTGTGTCTATATATTCTTACACCAGTTGCTGCATACCCATCTTTACCTTACCAAACAAATGGTGATCACCCACCTCCCTGGACTTCAGCCCAACTTGCATTGAATCCTCGACCGCTGACGTAGGCATCAGATTTGAAACGCACGGTGAGACGGTTTCCAGTGCTGGAGACCTGCATTGGGTTGGATGTAGTGCTGCATAGCTTGGCCAGCTGTGGGGCTGACAAGTCTGGACCTCCATAAACCTGAGGGGAAGCCAAAAATAATCAAATCAAAATGACCAAGCAATAAGATATTTAAATGAAAATGATTATATTAATAACTGTAATTAATTCTCTTCAAAGCTTTCTTTTCTCAGTTGATGAAACATGCGGAGCGGAGTCCTGTTTTATTATCTCAGATGCGTCATATATTTACACATCCTAAATAATGAGTACAGAAAAATATCAGTTCATACGGATTACAGCAATGCTGTCTTAAATATTCACATCAATGTAATGCAGCAACCTTTTTGTGAATCTGCTCTGTACATAAGCACAAAGAGTTTGCCAACACCTATTAGAGAGACAGGTTTATATCTTACTTCTAACACATCATAGTTGCAATCTTGGTGGAACTCGACGTCAAATTCGTGGATGGTGAGAGTAATACTGCTGCCAGCGGAAGTGGTGATGTACCATATACATTCTCTGTTATCTGGATATCTGTTGGGGTAGCCTGGGCTGCTGAGGGAGCCACTGGAGCCAGAAAGATCCCCACCACAACCTGCAGGGACACAGAAGTCACTATTATTTTAAGTTGTTAAAAAACACTGACAAAACCATTATTTCTAATAAAGAGATTATGGGGAGATCAAGGGGAACACTAACGTCCAAAAAAAACACATCGACAGAAATTCCTTTTGACCCTCCTGTTTTCCAGTATGGGGAGTGTTTAAACTAATTATCATCAGCCTAATAGCATAATTGCCTAAATCATATTTTGGTATATTTTGAGATGCCTACCTAATTCTACTCTGCTAACAGTGTAGATTCATTTAGATAGATATCTCAATTTTGGCCAAAATATGACTTAGGCAATTGTGCTGTTAGGCTGATGTTATGTTTCCTATTAGCAAAGACTTGATAATCATATCTGAACATTTATACAAGCCAAATTCTAAATAACTTGGATCATTTACTTTGATATGTAATCTGGTAGCTCATTACTGTCTATTTTACTGTTTTCCATCTTACACAGAATGTGATATAAACTTAAAACTGCCTTTATACAGTATTTAGTGCCAGAAACGACCTCTACCTGCAGAAACGAGGACTCTCTTTTTATATGTATAAGGATGACCCTATAAACGAGCAGACATTTAAAGTCACACCTCTATAGCTTTCCAGGCAGCTTTTGCCAAAGTGTGCATGATAATTGCACTGACAGAGAAATACACCAAACAACAATAAGTCGGGTTCTCATGTTGCATGGCTCATGCCAGCAGCTGAGCCTGTGTGGATGCACGTGTTCTGGTTATAGGAGATGCATTATTTGTGTTATTTGTCAATGTCAAGCTGGAAAAGGTTTGATCTGCTTCTCCAGCTTGGGAATGAGTTGATGCTACAAGTGGAGGAGCTCAAGCGTTTCGGGGTCTTATTCACAAGTGAGGGAAGAAAGGATACTAGTGGAGGAAATGAGGGTGTCTGGGATCTCCCTTATTGTTAGGGTGAGGAGTTTGGTCAGGAGGGAGTAGGGTTATGAGTCATTTACAGTACTTTGGAAGGAGCCAGTTGTGATGCCTCCTGGACATCTTCTAGATGAGGGTATGTCCACCTAGAAGGACACCCCAGTGCAGATCCAGGGCATGCTGGAGAGGTTATGTCTCTTAGCTGCATAGTGCACTTTTATAAAATGCCAAGTTATTAGCACATATTTAAAAACACAAAAATTCCATTCCATTAATTACTATAAATATTTTTTAAAATGTTTTAACTATTGTATCTTGGTACAGTACAGAGTATGCATGTAGTAGTTCTGTTGATCTGGACTAGCCTCTTACCATTTTGGTACCACATCATCTGGAAGCCAGGCATTGACACAGATGAGTCTGTTCTGAACACAATGGTGAGTGCTGAGCTGGTGGTGCTGTTGGCTGGAGGAGGGGTGTACCCACAGAATGTACCAATAAGAGGTGCCTCCTCATTGGGCCCATTATAGAGCTAGGATATTAACACATGGAGGAAGCAGAGAGTATGATATACAATCACAGTTTTTGTAAGTGGGAGTGTTGCGTTGCCCAGGTTCTTTCTTTCCTTTAGAATGTTGGGCTGTGTGCATGGTTTTACTGTACCTTGATGTAATCAAATGTACAACTGTAGGTGGGCTCCAGCTGGAAGGCCGTAAAGGTGTAGTTGATGGTATTTCCACTGCTGGCATGGATGGTCCAGCTGCACTGGGTGTTGTCTGGATAGTTGTTGGGAAAGTTCAGTGACTCGATCCCTCCACTGTGTTTGCCTGAGATGAAAATGCTATTGCATTCTGAAAAAGAGAAAATACCCAGCACAATAAAAAGACCACACATGGTATACTCTAGAAAAGAGAAACCAGCATATAAAGGAAGAACTGTATGATCATTGTAATCATTATCACCACTTGCAACCAACTGCAAGGTCGATCAGACTTTTTCCAAATTTAGAATTATTTAAATTCACATACAAACATAAATGCTCTAAAGAAATAAAAAGTGATGCAATGTTACTTCCTTACTAGAGGTGTAAGATGCAAGGAAGCCTCCAGTGTTGACACTGCCGTCCGTGCGGAGTTTGATGTAAAGCTCATTGCTGGAAGAGTTGATGGTGCTGGGCAGCTGACTGCCACACAGCTGGGCCAGTTGTGGAGCACTGCTGCTGTTGCCATCATACACCTGAACACACGATTTAGTTCAGTTTTATTTATATAATCCCACTTCACAATAACAGTTGCCTCAAGGGGCTTTATTTTGCAAGGTAAAGGCCCCACAATACTAGAAAGAAACCCACAAAATGACACCACGATTAGTGACAGTGGGAAGGACAAACTTCCAGTAGAACCAGGCTCAGGGAGGGGCAGCCATCTGCTGCGATTCGATGGGGGTGAGGGGAGAGAGAGAGGACAAAAGACACACAAATACAGTAGTGGTGTGTGAACACATAGTGAAAAGAGCTCAGTGCACTCACGAGAAGCCCTCCAGCAGCCTAAGCTGATGGCAGCACAAGTCAGGGGCGGTTCAAGATCACCTGATCCAGCCTAAAGTGTAAGCTTTATCAAAAAGGAAGGTTTTAAGCTTAATCTTAAAAGTAGACAGAATGTCTGTCTCCCAGATCCAAAATGGGAGATGGTTCCACAGCAGCACGGCCTGACAGCTGAAGGCTGGAGGATTTTAAATTCAATTCTTAATATATGGGTGCCAATAATGAAAAGGTAATATGGGAGAAATATGGTCTCTTCAGGCCCACTTAGAACTCTGGCTGCAACGTTCAGGATCAAATGGCTTTGGCTGACAAGTTATAACCACAAGTCTCAGAGTTATTTTAGATTCTGAATTGTGCTTTAAAGCCCACGTTAATTTCATTACCAGGATAGCAGGAATATCATCAAAATATGACCCTTCCTGACTCGGCATGTCTTTGAAAAAGTCGTTCATTCATTTATCTCTAGAAGAGTGGATTACTGCAATGCTCTTTGTGACGGACTGAATATTGGCTCTACTCCAGCCCTGTCTCTGAGTCCTTTTATACTGAAAATGCCTACTTCTACTGTCTAATCCTGCAAATACTTTGTTGTTGAAAAGGAACCAGCATGTGGACATTAGTGTGTTTACAAGGTTTATCAGCCCCGCAGTATATCTGTGTGTGGCTACAGTGGCAGAAAAATCCTATGATTTAGAGGTGTAGTACTCACAGCCAAATAATCATAAGAACAGGTGGAGGTGGACTCCAGGTGGAAATCAGAGAAAGAGAGCAGGAGTTTGCTGCCCTGGTTGGTCCTGATGTTCCAGTAGCATTCAGCATTTGGGTGGTAGGGTAGTGGGTAGTTAGGGGAGGAGAACGTACCGGATGCAGTTGTCAACATCCCTCCACAGCCTTGGAATGAAGGATGAAGTCAAATGTTTGAAATAAGAGGAGGAAAAGTAGGAAATGACAATATACATATATACTTATTTTCATATACTGTAATTGTTCTACAGTAAATATAGAGTGTTGTCCGGATATAGATTTTTTGTTGTTATTAAAACCATAAACTAAGGTCTTGGCAAACACATCAAAAATGGTCAAATGGTTATTTGGCTAAAGTCATAGATAACAAGGTGGACGTACAGCTAAACCAGTGCCTCATAAGCAGAAAATAAGAGAGCGGAGAGGTTTCAGTGCTTCAGTTCATCTATACAAATATGTGCACGCACACTTTTTTGTATAGGATTTATGGTAGACTGGTACTCATATTTGAGCACTCAAAGTGCTTTTGACTCCAAGTCTCACCTGGTGACATACAGTGTTTTTATCTATGCCTACTTATACATTTAGATAATCTATTTTTTCTCAGATTATTAAAATACATATTTTTTTAAAACCTACATGAACACTGCTCAGCAAAAACATTAAAACCAGTGTGCTTTGCAGCTGAAACATACTCAGGTGGTCCTAATCAATGTAAACACAAACCCCGATGTACCCCAGCAGCACATTGTGTCCAGAGCACAACTCTTTGTGGGCATGAAGTGCTATATATTGGGAAGAGTACTAACTACAGTTTTGGAAATACTCTCACCCAATTGTTGTTGCCATTACAGTCAAATTCACGCAGAAATTTGTACTTGCTCATTTTTTCTGCTTTCAAATGCCTTCTGCTCCTTCACATGTTGTAATGAGAGATAGCCTACAGATTTTTGTACTGAAAGTGCAGATGTCCTGACAAAAAAAGGCGGTGACCAAAGAGCAACAGGTCAGTTTGTGTTCTTTTCTTTCTCTAGCTGAAATTGTAAAAACTAACTATGTCATTATTACATTAATATTAACCTCACCAGTTTGTGTTCCATCCCAGTGAGCCATGAATCCACGATAAGTGACTGAGGTATCAGAGTGGAATCTGACCCACAGACGGTTGCTGTGAGACACCAGAAGTGGAGGTCTCTGATTGGCACAGAACTTACCAATCAAGGGGGAGGTCTCAAAGCCACCATCCCTAGATAAGACAGTGGAAGGAAGTTCAATGTGTCAGTGGTCTGAATAAAAGAAAGAGAGGTGCAGCTCCTCTATAAGGTTCCTATTTGCCACCCCACACACACACAACTTCATTAATTTTTTTCTCACCTGATCTCCACAAAGTCAAAACCGCAAGAAGGATGGTACCCCTCCAGCTCAAAATCAGTGAAATTCAGCATGATCTGCATATTAACCTCCACAATTATCTTGAATATGCAGTCCCTAGCATTGGGGTAGTATTGTGGGTAGTTAGGTGAGCTGAAGGACCCTGTAGGGGAGGTGAAGGTCATGCCACAGTCTGTTGAGAGAGAAAAGTGAAAAAATAAAAAATAATCTTATAATCTGAGTACTATGTTCTTTTAATTTAAAACAAGTTTAATCAAAATGAGTAGATTACATAATTCTCTGAAACACAAATATGCTTTGGATTTAACTATGACTTTTACATAAACCAAAAACATGCATTAATATAAGGATATATTTGCATCACAAGCAGCACATCATGGAACAACGCCTATGTTTACTTAAAATATAGCTTTCTTAATCAAATTCTAAAACTGATGTTTTGTTTTTCAGTGGATCATCATAAGTTTTCGTATGATGATGCTGTAAAGGTATTTGACTTTATAAACCTGTAGCAATGGGACTGAAAACGCCTAAATTCAAAGATTAAGATTAAGATTAGTGTGTATCCACCATAACTTTAAAAGAAGAGTGCGTGTCCAAAATATTGTGTACCTGTGCTTGCATTGATGGAGACATAACTGGCAGAGAACCCTTCTGTGCTTAAACTGGAGTCGGACACAAACAGCAGGGTCAGTTGGTTGTCAGTGCTCGTGATGGATGGAGGCACCGAACGACCACAATACCTGCATATACAAACACACACATACAGAAATGATTACATATATGTAAATAGATGTGCACTTGGTGCACATCTATTTTCATTATTTGTAAAGTGATTTTAAATGAATAAAAGAAGACACATCATTTTACAGACAGTAATAACAATAATCCATCCATTCACCCAAAGACAAATTGTATTACAGTGTAAGCAAGTCATTCTTTAAAAATGTTTGAAAAAGCTTTGAACCAGAAACAGCTGAACAACCATATATATATATATATATATATATATATATATATAAAAATAAATAAAAGCCCTCTCCCTGTACACGTGCTTGCATGTGTACTCCATGTGTACCTGCCAATCTTGTTTCCGGTCTGCACGGTGCCATTGTCGTACACCTCCAGATAATCAAAGTTACAGTTAGCATGATACTCCAAGTTGAATGATTCAAATGTTAGCCGAATCAGGTTGCCTGGGCTCACACTGATGTACCAGGTACAATTGGCACCATGGGGGTAGCTGCTGGGGTGGCCAGGGCTTGTAATGGTGCCAGATGGACTGGTCAAAGTGTCACCACAGCCTGGCACATGGAAAAATGTACATTAGACATCAACAGACTTTTAAAAAGCTTGAAAGTAGCTTAAACAACTGGAATGTAAAAAGCATTAGGCCTTTGCATACAAGTTTGTTTTTTTAAAAAGCCAGAATAATTACCCCGCTGTCCCTTCATCGCATTTGTAAAGGATGTTGCTAGCTGTTACTAAACATCAAACTGCATTAAAACACAAATGCTGGACATAAGTCAGTCAATCAATTATCTGCTAATCTCTCCAGACTGGCACACAGTAATCTGGAATTGGTTGGCAGTAGAAGACAGTGTACACCAAACCATATAAGAGCCAAAAAAAAAAAAAGCATTTTGCAAATTACTATCATGATTTTAAAAAATCTCTATTTCAAATCTTTCTATAGATTAGTCAATCAAAAGTCTCTCTCTCACCCTCTATGGCAGAGTCATAGACTGCTTCAAAGCCATGGTTGCTGACAGAGGAGTCGGTCTTGAATTTAATGTACATAGATCTCTGAGTAGACTGGAGCCTGGGGGGAATCTCAACACCACAAAATGTCCCCAGCAGAGGAGAGCTTGATGCGGCTCCATCCCTGACCTAGAAAAAAGAGAACACATATGCTTCTAAAACTGATCTACTGCCACCCTTTCGCCCCCATCTATTCAAGCATGGATACTGCACATGCAAAAGCATTGGTACATTTCTTGGTGAAATATTGAAGCATAAACTGCATCAGTTACACATGCCATCAGAAAAAACTCTTATGTTTTGTGTCACTATTCAAGTATATGTAACCAAACATGTGATGCTTTTCTTTCTCTCTCACTGCCTCCTAATACACCTTCTCCTTGTCTTCTTCCTCTTTTTTCAGCCAACAGCAGCACAGTTTTAACTGACGTGCCACCAAGAAAGAGCACTACAGACGCGATGTTTGGTTTGAGAGTGTTGATTTAGATGCACAGGGAAACTCAGAAGAGTTTTGTGCAACTAGAGAAAGCACATGGTAGGGTGCCAAGAGAGGAACTGTGGTACTAAATGAGGAGGTCAGTGGTAGAATAGTACGCGAGGCTGGTGCAGGACATGTGTGAGGACAGCAAGACAGTGATGAGGTATGTGGTAGGATGAACTTTCCACACATGCATCAGCGAGCCTCGTCCACTCATGACCCTGTGGCTGGTTCTCCACTGTTCCTTCCCTGGACCACTTTTGATAGATACTGACCACTGCAGACCAGGAAGACCCCACAACAGCTGCAATTTTGGAGCTGCTCTGATCCAGCTGTCTAGCCATCAGAATTTGGCCCTTTTCAAACTCGCTCAAATCCTTATGCTTGCCCATTTTTCCTGTTTCTAACATCTATTTTGAGGACAAAATGTTCACTTGCTCCCTAATATTTCCCACCCACTAACAGGTACCATGATGAAGAGATAATCAGTGTTATCCACTTCAGCAGTTAGGGGTCACAATAACTATGGAACTATGGATGAGTAGGAATTAGACATCCACACTGATGAAGCACCTGGCAGCTCAGTGCAATAACATCAACATAGAAGACTACTATTGAAGCTAGAGATCCAGAGGGGACGGCACAGTGAGCAGTCTGGAGATAACGAGCCAACTCTGGTAGAAGAGAGCAGTGGAACTGAACTAGATGATGCCCAGCCCCTGTAATGACAGATGCATCTACTTAGCTTTGGGTAAAAATTACGGCCAAACACAAAGTAGCCACCCAACCGAGAGGACCCCTGCTCTCCCCTGGGGGCTTTCCTGACTCACTGACAAAGTCCAGTCAGGGTTTACATATGTGAACACTACCAGTATCCAATGAGCTCATATACACTACTGCCACAGTAATCCTAGAAGCACTTGGGTATAAGTGTATGGCTGTATGTAGAGGAAGCCCCCTGTGGAGAAAACACCTGGAAAACAAATTCCTGCTGCAATAATAAGCGGGGCACAGGAGGACATAGGTGCCACAGATGTCAAGATGTGAAAACGTCTCACAATGCACACAGGTCTCCCCCTGAAGTCTAGCACCCTGAGGCTCTATGAGCAATAGAAGAGGGAGGGTGAGATTGGTGAGTGTCAGAATCACAATCCAGGACGAAACACAAAGCATCCACAAATACATCACGGAGACGGCCCGTTGAGATGAGCTGAAGACAGACGTGACGAGGAACAAAAAGAGGGACTACCATGGACAACCAAGCCTCTGCATGGGATCATCAAAACATCAAAGAATCCTATCCCTGCTAGAAAAGGCCGTCTTAAAGGACAGCACAGACACTCTGATCATGGCAGCACAAGAAAAGGTACCAAACGCCAGATACATAGGGGCAGGAGTCTGAATGGATCAGATTGTAACTTCTCTCAGATTTGACTGATTTTATATGGAATGACCTACATGCATGCAAGGATCTTGAGGTTAATTCACTTACTTTTAGGGCATTGGGGCAACAGACAGCAGCAGAAACATCTATAATGATGAGTTTAATCACATAAAAAGTAAATAAATCCAAAGGAAAATCAGTTTTCTGTGATTTCCAATGGGGACGGTGTGCAGCATCTGGCTGTGTTTCATTTTATTTAAAATAATATCAATAACATTACTCATATATAATTTTTTATAGTCCACAACTTTCATTCCTTAATGTTGGCATCGCTGTGGACGTACAAGAACAAGCATAATAATAAAAAACAATAACAACAAAAAGGACAAGAAGATGAAGAACAACAGGAAGTAGACAAATAGTGTGGCTAAGGTTCTGTTATGCTTCATATTGTTGCAGTTTGTATTTGGCGAACTGTAAAGAAGTCTAATTGTGTGAACTGCTTTAAAGTGAACTTACTGTACCTCAATAAAATCATACTGACAGGAGCCTCCCTCAACGTCAAATGACAGGAAGTTAAGGGTGACCACATAACCCTCTGGCTGGTTAATGACCCACTCACAGACCTTGTTATGGGGATAGGCATTTGGGTGGTAGGGAGAGTGAAACTGCCCACTTCCAGATAAAGTACCTCCACAAGCTGGGGAGAGGGAAAGGTAAAGGTTGGTCAGTGGCAAATGGAATAAACATTGCTTGGACAACTGAATCAAATCTTTCCCTGGATCTGTGACCATTTTAATCATCATGATTTTCAGGTTCTCCTCCTGTTTCCTGCAAAGCGTTCATAGTTTACCTGAAAGCAACACTGAAGAGGAGATACTCAGTATCCCCTTTTAGATTTGAGACCCATCCTCGGGCAAATGGAATAAACATCAGATCACTCGTCTCCCCGTGTATGTGTTGACTGTATTGTCTTGATGAGAGTTCTGGAACCTAATTTCCCTGACGGGACCTTCCCCAAGGGATCAATAAAGTTTGATCTAATCTTGGGAGTTTTAGCCTAAAATTTCTTTCTCCTTTTTCTCCAGTTTTTATTGATAAACAAAAAATGGCACAAACTCCACCATCAAATTTAATACATTATGCAAAACATTACACAACAAATACTTGTTTTTAAAGTCTCACCAACTGTGTAGACAGCTCGAAATCCAGCTCGGCTGACTGAGCTGTCAGACTTGAAGCGAATCCAGAGGAAGTTAGATGATGAGAAAATAGGAGCTGGCAGGGAGCTCCCACAGTACTTCCCTATCAGAGGATCAGTCTCCATTCTCCCATCACGAACCTGGAGAGGAGGTAAAACAAAAGAAGCTGGAATGAAGCAGTGTTAATCTCTCTGGCTAACTAACTATCTATGTCATCCATAACCAGCTTGTCCATCTGTATCTAGAAGTCCAGGCCATGCTTGGCACAGATGTTCCTGTATACAACATATACTTGGTTATGGTGTCCCTGTGCAGCACCCCTGAGTGTAGTAATCACTGAAGCAGGGACAAAACATTTGTCTGGCAGACATAAACGTGGCTTACCTCCACATAGTCAAAAGTACAGGTGCTGTGACTCTCTAGATCCATGTTCGTGAAGTTGAGGGCCACTTGCTCACCTTCTGGCAACCTGATCAAATAGATACACTGGCGGTTGTGGTTATAGTTGTTGGGCCAGTTGGGGGAAATGATTATGCCCTCACTGTCCGTGAATGTCCCACCACAACCAGGGTCACCTAAGACAAAACATAGGAAAAATTAACTGAGAATTATAGTATTTTTTTTTTTTTATCTCAGTAACTCCGTACAGTTTGCAGACATACAAATAGCAAAGTGTGTAACGTAATGTGAAGTTTTTTCAAAAAATCATGGACTAGAAAAACCACCAGTATTTGTTGAGTTGTTTTTTTTGTTTCGTTGTCTGTTTCTTTTTTTTGTCTGAAAGCGCTCCATGAAGGATAGGAAATGCAATATGAATCTAAGGGGCAACAAACCCATGGGAATAATGAGCTTGTCCTCCTCTCTGTAAACTAAAATGTCTATTTATGAATGCAAAAGAGGCAATAGAGTTTGCAAGTAATAAAAGTTACACATTTCCAGTTTCTTCTAGATTTTAGGGATCAATATTTTGCTATTGTCGACTGCCACCATCGAGACTTCGAGAATGTGGTGAGAGGAGAGCATGACTGCAATGAGTGCAACATCTGGGACATATTTTCATGTCCATTACGGAAGACATGTATGGACTGACATACATTAGTTTATGTGTTAATGTTCTGGATCACCAAAGAAATCACAACCTTCTGAACAAGAAGAGGTCATGTAAGAGCACGGCAACAAAGATTGGTCCAGGAGCAACAATGCAACATACATGAAAGCAGTAAACAGAACATGGTAAAGCACGGTAGTGAATTGCCCAATACTGTTACTGCACAGAAGGAAAGCTTTTAGTTCAAATTCCCTGCTCAGCTGAGGCCTTTCTGCATGGATGTTGTCCCTGTGCCTTTGTGCCAGGCACTGCTACTTCTTTTCAAAGTCATTTTGGTAGGTTAAATGGTTATTGAAAAGTTGACAAGGATGTCAGGTCAGCAAAGTTGTGCCAAGTGACCAATCAGAGCAAATAAGCAACACCGTAAGTTTCAGACAGAAGGTGAGACAAAGGTCTTCCAGCAGTGTACTAATAAAATGTGTTTTTACGTGTTAGAGATGTACATAAATATTATAATTTTGAGCCTATTGGTGGCCATGATGTGGGCACTTTAGAGTGTGAAAAACAAAATAGGTGTTGAACTATGAAGTCAAGAAACAACATCGGGACAATTAACAGGAGTTAATTATATTTTTTTTTAATGATGGAAGACAAAGTAAAATAATAAAATAATCAATAAATGACTAAGTTTCCCAATCCTTTGGTCACAAGATTAGTAAAGATTAATAAATTAATAAATTAAATTAATAAATGTTAAGTGATATATATATACACACACACACACACACACACACACACACACAGCATATTTTACTATGTTTACTACTTTACTTAGCGTGATCGGGTTCTTACTTGGTGATGTTGTGTATGTGATGTGGAAACCTCGGTCAGAGACAGAGAAGTCAGAGTGGAAGTGAATCCATGCAGTTGGGCCAGTGGTCTGCAAGGGGGGTGGAGATGCAGTACTGCAGTATTTTCCTAGAACTGGGTCTTCAGGTAGAAGGCCATCCCGAATCTATAACATTTGATGACACAAAACAATAGAGGATAACCTGTAATGACGCCCTCTAGTGTAGACTCAACAGCATTTTACACTAGAGTGTGTGTTGTGTTCACCACTCGGTGGCATTTGTGATTAATACGGTGCATAGAGCAAAGGAGAAGAAGAGAAGGAACTGGAGGAAAATGTACACTTGATGCTGTGTTACTGAGCTAGTTGTGAGTAAAGCTGTTAAAAAGAAGTCCTTGCCTATTCCAGTTACTGCTCCATATGACCTACTTCCAAACATAACTATGTGCACAAACCTGGTGAAATTGTAAACAGCAGTAAACATGAGGAAGGAATGAATAATCTTAGTGCTTTTGGTTCAGCAGTATGGCTGCATTTGTGTAGGGTAGATTACAAACTGTTAGGTCTGAGTGATATGGACACATAGACAAAACCTCGAAAGTGAAATGGCTAGCTTTAACTTTTTATTAGATCAAATTTAGGAAAGTCGGGATTTTTGCCATTTCTTACCTCTAGGAAGTCAAAGTTGCAGTCCGGATGATGTTCAAGACTTAGAGTCCCGAATGCAAAGGTAATGAGGAGACCAGCATCCACTGTTACTGTCCAATAGCAGTCCCGGCTAGGTGGGTAGTTTCCAGGGTAACCAGGTGAGTTGATGCTGCCATAGGGGGCAGTTAGTTCCTCTCCACACACTGAGATTAGAAATAGAAAAATGGAACATTATTTACACATTCTCCGTTGTTTATGATCTTGGGAGAATGCTGGTCATTGCTGAAATGACCTGTTGGTGTCTTAATTATTATTATAATAATTATTAATATTATTCTTAGTAGTTAGTTGGACACACTCAGCCACATTCACCGGCATTGACCGAATGGTCAGTGAAACCAAAAACACGGGGAATTATAGGAGCTACAGCGCTCCTGTGAGACTGGTACTGTATATTAGTGCATTTTGTGTAAATCACACTGGTGCATTGTTTTGCAACTGTGACCTCATGCTAATTTGCCCTGCTTTGTATATCTGGCCCTGAATGCTTGAAAGTTTTTAAAACTCAAAATCCAAAACATTTGAAATGTTCCTACCTGGGTCCTGAGACTGCCAAGCAACTGTGAAGCCACCAGCACTGATAGAATGGTCAGAGCGAAACCAAAAATACAGGGCATTATGGGAGCTAAAGAGCTCCTGTGGGCTACTTTGGCCACAGTATTTTCCAATCATGTAAGCTGAAGCACTGTCCCCATCATGTATCTGAAGGAAGTCAAAGTTGCAGTTGGCACTGTTCTCCAGGTCAAAGAACGGAAAAGTAATGCGCAGAATCTAAAGAGAGAAGACAGAAAAGAAATGAATGAAGCTGAAATATAATTCACTTAATTCATAATGTTAGAGATGAATTTGTTGGTCTGTTTTTGATCAAGTTAACGCCCTGTGATTCAGTTTGTGTCTCTGAAAGTGAATTCTACAGAGACAGACGTTTTTTCTTAGACATGAGTAAAGGTCAAAGCCAAGATTAAAAAGCCAGCATTACACAAAACAAAAGTCAAAAGGTTTTCTGTTGGTTCGGAAGCTCCGATTAGCTTCCTCTAGAGAAAGTGGACATGAAAGGGAACAGACCTTGTTTGCATCAGTGTGGATCACCCACGCACAGCTGACCTGGTGATCATATTCATCATGACCTGGGGTGTTAGGATAACTAAAGGAACCAGCAGGGCCGGTCAGGTAACCTCCGCATACTGCAACACACATTCACACTGGTTTTTAACCATCATCATTTAAATCCTTCAAGGTCCCAAGATGTAGGAGGTGGAAGTTTTAACATTCCCATGTTGTTTGTAAGACATGGAACTTCGATATTTAATATCCCTGTCCACTCTTAGGAGAAATGAAGCAGGAGAACATAGAACAGTACAAATATTTCAATTAAGTTTGCTTGTTTTAAATCAGAATATTTTGTCTTCCTCTTTCTCTACCATGTACTTTATGAGACAGGGTAGCTGCAGCAGTTTTAGACCTTTCCTTTCTTGGTTGATGATTACGTTTCTATATAATTAACCACAACAGCTCACCATTATAAAGGGCATGTCATGTTAATGCAGCTTTAAGTGTAAGGCTGTCATTTCACACCGTTTTGTCCCCAGATTTATGCACACAAAACACAAAATAACATGTTTTCATTTCATTTCCGTAACACAAAGTGATTGTGAGTCACTTCGTCACAGACAGATAATGAAGAAAGACAGTTGTGCACATTTTTGAATAACGGATTGCAGCTTATGTTCTCTCTGTTCATGTTCATCTCTTCTCATCTTGTGTTTGCAGTTTATTCACACCCCTCAGCCCATCCTTCCCATTACCTTGCTGAGGAGTCTGACAGAACTGGCCAGTCCACTGGGCAGTGCAAGTGCATGCGAAACCATTAATGCCGTCAGTGCATGTTCCTCCATTTTGACAGGGGTTGCTTGAGCATTCATTTACATTTTGGTCACAGTGGATTCCTTCCCAGCCAGAGCTGCAGGTACAGATGTAGCCAGGAGGTGAGGTGGTGTCCTGTGATAGCACAAGTTTTATGTTAAAAAGATTTGTTTTTTTTCCTATGTTTAAGATAGCAAAGATTTATTAGGCATTCAAAGAGTCGTTCAGGCGCTAAAGTGCAAAAACACACATGCATATATATGATATAATAGAACACAACAAATGATCTAATTCATTTGAATTCAATCTTATTTGAATAGCGCCAATTTGCAACAGTCACTACAAGGGGCTTTATATTGTAATGTAAAGACCCTATAATATTAGAAAGTTACCCCCACAATCACACCAGGCGAGAGTGGAAAGGAAAAACTCCCATTTAACAGGAAGAAACATCAGGTAGAACCAAGTTCAGGGAGCAGCAACCGGCTGCCACAACCGGTTAAGAGCGAGAAACAGAGCAACAGATACACTACGGGAGAAAGTGCTGACGTTTAGTAATTACTAATGACTGAACAGTACAGAGACAGTGGTTGTGCATAAAGACAGAAGAAATGAAAAGAGAAGAGTGAAGGAAAAATGCTCAGTGCATCGTGGGAGGCCCCCCCCAATGCAGCATAACTACAAGATGGTTCAGAGTCACCTGATCCATTCTAACTGTAAGCTTCATCAAAAGGAAAGTTTTAAGCCTAATCTTAAAATTAGGGGCTGTCTGTCTCCCGAGTCCACATTGGGAGCTGGTTCTGCGGGAGAGGCTCCTGAAAGCTGAAGTTCTACTTTTAAAAGCTTGCTGCCTGAGAGCCAAGGTTACTGTTGTTAACAAAGATGGACACAATAATGAAAACACATTTTTTGTTAACTGAATTGATAAAAATAATTAAAGGAAACTGTTTTGTTTGTTTACAAAACTAACTAAAATGTGCTGAAATTACTGATAAAATGCCCTTCGTTTTTGTGTTTATCAGCTTATTTAAAATCCTTGCGAACTGAAGCCTGCCTGCATTCCCATATGGGATTTCTTTAATTACAACAGCGAGACAGAGACAAGCAAGTGTCTTCCACAAAACATAAAAACTATAATAATTCTGAAAGCTGAGTAGGCACGGTCGGTTCATTGTTGGTTTTGGCATTTTCATGTGATGTATTGACTGTAGGACAAAAGAGACTGGACAGTCACGTTCTTCATTTCCACTCCAGAATCGCAGCATGTTTGAACAGCAGCAAACATGCACACACTCACCGCACACTGTCCATTGACACAGGGATTGTTGGTCTGACACGTGTTGCTGGTTTGGGTGCAACCAGTTGGTCCATAACCACTGCCTATGTAGCCTGGTGGACAGGTACATACAGGAAGACTGGATCCTGGTGGATGCAAGAGATTTGAGTGGAAAGAAGAAAAACAAATGTCCATGTCTCATATTGTCCATCTCACAACAAAACTGCACTTGTTTTGAAAAATGGAATTATATGTATTTCAAAAAGCCTAAATAAATTAATAAAAACATAGACATCATTTGATCATACTAGGTTACTACTAGAGCTCGCTAGGGAACCATGATGTTGATGAACATATGCACAGAGAACTTTTACATAGCATTGCACTCACAAATCATTAATTGAGCTTACATTTCGGAAAGAAGTATAATTAATTATCCCTGCTTCATTTTGATTTGTTTGACAGATGTATGATTCTCTGTTAACATCAGTAAAGAGAAAACATTCCCTGCTTTTCTTTATTCTTTTCTTTATTTCTCACCGGGGTTAGAGGAGCAAGTGGCTAATGGGTAACAGCCTCCATTGTTAGCATCACAGATATTAGTCGGTGTGCATGTTTTCCCATCTCCCTCATAGCCTGCAAAAACAAAGTTATCTGTGAAATCAGTGCAGATGGCATCTGGTATGTTGACAAGATTGTGGCTGAGGAACCCTATTTGGGCACCCACGCAAAGACCTTTTTAGTTTTCATAAATAAAGGGTCACAAAGACTTTTCTACAATCCATCAGCTAACTTTTTACTCAGGTTAACTATGCCAGCCATTTCAGGCATTATTGAGAATCATCCCTTAAGTGGAGTCAACCCGTAGAAGGTGTAGGTCATTCTCCTGCATATGTGAGATATTCAGCGGTGTTCTCTGGTTAAATACCTGGTGGGCAGGGACCGCAGTGAAAAGAGCCCATGGTGTTCAAGCATTGCACCATTGGAGCGGTGGAGCAGCCACCGTTATTGGTCAAACATTCATCCACATCTTGACAACTGTAACCATTGCCCTGCCAACCTGACACATATTAGAGGAAATAAGAACAAAAATCTCAGATTTCTTCATCTTTGTGCATTCACAAACACAACCACAAATCTGAACAGCTAATCAGAAAATTGGGATACCATCGAGATGCAGAATCAACACTTAGTATGCTGTAAAGTCATCACTGCAAAGGATCAACTGTTTTAGTGTCAACTGTCTCCCCTAAATACATATTTTTAGAATTTGCCAAACTTGATGCGTCTCATCCCAAAATCACGTCATATCATTAAAGATTACCAGAGGGGCAGGTTCCACAGTAGAAGGATCCCTGAGTGTTGTAGCAGGTGACAGCAGGGTTGGTTGAACAAGGCTTGTTAGGAAGGCTACATTCATCAACATCAGCCACACAGGCTGCATTCCCAGCTGGAGCTTCCCAGCCACTCTCACAAATGCACTGATATTTAGGCTGTAAATTAGCAAAAATAGCCAATGGGAAAAATTAACAAGGAAATACAATACAGATTGAACTTCATCTACCAGTGTAAGTTAAGACAGTGTGTCAGACATTAATGGTAATGCAATGATATCAGCAGTTGGTGCTAATGTAAGATTAATACTTCTATTAATATTAAAATATCTTATTCCAGTACTAATGCAATGCTGCTGGATATACTTTTACAAGGATAAATGTTCCGAGCAGATGCTCTGGGCTGGTGCTAAGGTAAGCAGCTAGTTACCTGTCCAGCTACAACTCGATCTGCGTCAATGCATAACCCATGTACACACAAGTCTCCTGCATTCCTACAGTCATCATAACGCAGAGTACAGAGAGTCCCTTGCCATTCTGGAGAACAGTTGCAACTGCATACAAAGAGAAACATTATCATAGGGTGTACTTGTTGTCCTCACTGTCAGCAGCTTTGCTCTCTCATGTGTCTATGTAACTGCATTAGCATCAGACAGTGCTTTACAGTGCAAATGGAAAACAACCCAAAATGTACTGCAAAAGAAATCCAACAGCAAAAAATGCAATATCATTCAATGGCCAAGCCCGTCACCTGATTTCAACCTGACAGAGCATGGTGTTCATTACTGAAGACAAGAAAAGGCACAGAGATCCACGTACAAGCAGTAACTGAAGGTGGTGGCTGTACATGCCTGGCAGAGCATCTCAAGGGAGGAAATACTTTAGTGATGTCCATGAGTTCTACACTTCAGGCATGGGTTTTCATTCAAGCATTGAAAACAGTTCTTATATTTAAAATGATGTTAGTCTTAAGCTGTCAGCACATCCTGATTATTTGAATCCCAACATGGTAGTGAACAGAAGCAATGTGCTACGTATGCGTTAGATTAATCACAGACAAGGTAAGCACCCATATGATTATTTTTTTTTGGAGATTTAAACTATAAAGTCATCTCACTTAAACTATTTTTTGAGGTTCTTTCTAAAAGTAAAGAAGAGTAAGAAAACAAAAGGTGCAAGACTTACGTGAACGATCCAGGGGTGTTGGCACAGGTGGCCCCATTCTGACAGCCTTGTGCTGTCCCTGAATAGACCTGACATTCATTTACATCTGTTGCACAGTTAGGACCCTAACACACACACACACACACACACACACACACACACACACACACACACACACAGAGTGAGAGTAAGAGAGAACAAGAGAAAACATGGATGAAATTGGACACTGCACAAAAAGACCAATAGGCCACTGGTATGAATGTCTCTAAACCAAACAATCAGAAACAGGCTTGATGAGGGTCGCCTGAGGGCGGGACATCATCTAGAGGACCGAGTGCTCACTGCCCACCACTGTGTAGCCTGATTGCCATTGGCACATTGCTGCATCATTTTTTCACTTTGATTTTCGGGGTGTCTTTGAATTCTGTCTTCTGCAGGTTGACAAGTTCATTTCCACCAAACAATTTGATTGATTGGTTGATTGATTAATTGGTTGGTTGAATAAACTTTATTGCCCCACATGGGGCATTGGTCCTTCTTCCATCAAAGATGGTCTTTGTTAAAGAAATGTAATTTAAAAAAAAGCACTGAAACATCAAATCAAATGGACACTAAAAGTGTCACAACCTAAAAGCAAAATTCAGTGTTAAATTTTTCTGTAACCAACTTTGAGCATCAGTGTCATGGGATATATAAACACAAATTTAGTGTGTATGATGTAGAGCAACAGAAAATTTGATTTCCACTTTGGATATGTATATTTCTAGAACATGCACTTTAACTGGGAGCAGCAAAGTCTGGTAGCTCTACTCAAACTTTATTTTTGTTGGGTTTCTTTTTTGTCAAGTACCAATAGATACTTGCATATAATAGAGCAAATGTGGAAAATACCACCCTATTCCAGTTGAGATAAAGAGGTGTTCTTGTGGTAACTGGTGCACAGGTGAAGGCTTGGAAGTGGAGATATAAATGCTTTATAACAACCGCCATCATGGGAAATGTCCACCCCCTGCCAAACAAAAGTGATAAGCTGGAGATATTGGTGAAGTCTCAGAAAGTATATTGTGAGTGCAGGCTCATGTGTTCTACTGAAATATCATTGAATCAGACTGTGGATCTACCTGGTTTCACCCTCATACAGCCAGAGAGAGGCGCTAATTCGTGTGGCTTCATTTGTGAACCAGACACGGTGCAAACCTGCACTGTCAAGGAGAAGATGTGTTGTCCTGATATTGAATATTGGGAGTTTGTATGTGACCATATTATGTAACAAGGGGTCTATTATAACAATACTTGTGTACATTCCACGCAAGGCAACAGCCAGAGTTCTACGTGAAATTCTCCATGAAACTGGAGACAGACTAAACATCCAGATGCACTCTTCATAATTTCAGGAGATTTCAGTCATGTTTCTCTCACCTCCTACCTACAGTACAATTTGCTGCCTGTCCTACAAGAGGAAATAAAACCCTTGATCTTCTTTGACCGATGATAAAGAAGCTTACAGAGCTCCCACCACTTGGAGCGTAACCACTTACCATCTTTATGGAACAAAAAAACCCATCAGGACTGGAAGAGTCCTCTCTCTCCATTGTACCTGCAGCCATCAGACTTTTCAATTCTTGTGCAAATAGCAGATGAGCTATGTCAAACATATGAATTGCCCTCTGTCTATAATCACTGTAAAAACTGTAATTTAAATAACAATATTGCACTCACCCCCCAGTTGTTGGGACACACACAGTGATATGAGTTTAATAAGTTGAGACACGTTCCTCCATTCTGACAGGGATTACTGCTGCAAGACACCCTCTGGACTGTCTGGAGGGGAAAAGAGGAAAGCAACATGTTATGTGTGGTCTCCAGATTGAGCCATGACAACAAAAGTTCCTGATTTTACTGACTAACCTCTTCAAGTGTCGCAACTTTATTTTCAAGCGTTGAAACCTGAAAAGCACGAAAAAGAGCAGTGTGAATATGGCTGATGACAATGGCTACTGTACATATTCTGGATTTATACAATTAAGAATTCATTTTGGGCATATGGTTAAAAGTAGCTTTTTCATTATGATTAATTGCTTTTACTGAATTAAAATAATTCACAGAGAAGTAAAGAACGTGAACATTCTGAAATAATTTATGTGAACAAAAGTAATCAAATAACATTAAACGGTTAAACATGTTTGCATGGCTAATGGCATTGCATTTGCATTTGTTAAAAAAAACTAATTAAAAAAAAGAGTTAAAAAATATAGAGAATATAATGAGTTTATTACATGTAACATTTTCATCCAATGAGAACTACCTTTGTCCTACCTTAGTATCCAGCTGGTTTAGCCTGTTGGTGATATCAGGAGGGATGGGTGCTCCATGAGACTTAATGTCGTCAATGTCACCTTTGTTGGTTTTAATCTGTATTTAGAACGTTCATAACAGACACGTGAGTGTTCAAAAGCTGACACGTTAAGAGGGTTCGAAAAATTGTCTATTGTAGCCGGATTTTGTCCTTTTTTGGAAATGCAAACACAGGCGCATGTGTCTTTGTTTTTGTTGTTTAGGACATTGGATTGGCAACTTTGTTGTGAACTGGTTGTGATCAAAGACCCAATCTGTGTGCAAAACATTGTTTTATTAACTATCCAAAACAATGTCAGCTATGCATAATAAGACATACTTAAATAATAAGAATGCGTCCATTTATGTCATATACTGCATACATTGATGAACTGAAATACAGGGGGATAAATCACTTTTTTTTTGGTTAAACTGGACTTCCATATCTGTGTGGAACTAAAACATCTAGCCCATCTTCTGCCCAAAGAAAAACCATACCCATCAGTGCCCTGATTACAGAAGCCATACTACAGCGTCCTAATTTAAAACTCTTTGAGCTGTAACTCAATGCTCCAAACAAACACAAATAACATTTTTAGGTTTCCCTGTATATTTGAAAAACCATAAAACCATGCATCTAAATAAATGTTAAAAGGTTGTGTGTGCATTAGAGATGGCATGCTTTAATATTGTACTTCTGTAATCTTGGATCCACTGGCTTAAATGAATCCTGCCCCGAGCTTTGGCCTTGCTGCTGTGTTGGCTTCTTAAATTGTTAATAATTCACAGTGTCATATGATAAGCAGCAGTATGTAGTTGTGTAAAAGCTGATAAGATCTTATAATCACACAATTTCAGGAGCCAATATTTAATGGCTTGTTTGAGAAATGGGAAAAATTGCTTTATTGCTGCAATATTGGTGTAAATACAATCATCTTGGGATTTTTTGTTTGTTTTAACAAATAAAGTCACAACAAAATGTTTTCTGTATAGAAGCACACTTGGAATGAAAGCGCTATATTTTATAAACATGTT
>VUQK01015320.1:27549-42424 GCA_015106715.1 Bujurquina vittata
GAGAGTAACTTGGGGTTAATTATCTTGCCCAAGGATACATTGGCATGTAGCCTGGAGTAGCCAGGAATCAAACCCCCGCCCTTCCGATCAGTGGGTGACCTGCTCTACCCCCTGAGCTACAGCCACACCTCTTTCTAGGAGCAACTCTCACAACGGCCATTTGGAAACAACTTAATTTGGGCAGTCAATTTGAAGAACATATAAATTAACTGCACCTTTTTTGTCACTGTGACAAAACAATTACAAGTACTAAAACGCTCGTCAAATCTAATAAAAAAATCTGCTTAAAAGTTTTTTTGACATTGCAAATATAGAAAATCTACCATTTTTATGTTTTTAAAGCTCTCTGTGGAGTCTGGGTATAACTCAGTCAGCTCTAAAGGCTTTTTTCTTTCTTGCGATTCAGTGTAAGTAGCTGTTGCTGAGTATTTATTAGCTTTAAGTCCAACACAATCAGCCCAGTTTCCCTTGTTATGACAGAGCAACGCAGACCAGCACAGAAATAAAAATGCAGACAAAAACATGACCCACTCAGTCTTCGTTCTGTTAATCTTTTTGTCAGTTTACCAACCTGAGGGCGCTGTAACCTTGGCAGACGCTGACACAGCATAGCACTCGGTCCTGGTTTGATTGGTTTTCACCCAGGAACTTGCAGACGATGTTTCCTCCCAGACTGAAACCCACAACCACCAGTAGAGTCTGGGGGAAAGCGCGTTTGATGTAGCCCACCATAGCTGCAAACTCCCAGGTACAACCTGAACATATAAGACGCTTTTACAAATGTATAGCAGTAATATATACTTGATATGAGGAATTAATATATTCATAAAATTATGCTTCTGATTTGCCAAAAATTTGATATAGATAGGACTGCCCATTATTAAAGGTCTTATCTTTCCAAGTGATGTTTCTTTAAAACCTCTTGTTTTGCTGTAAAATTAAATTAAATGTAAAAAAAAAGTCATAAAAAGAGACAATGTGGTATTAACTCTTTACCGTATGTAAACATGCGTGGCGAGGTAAGTTCAACATTAGGCAGGGCTCCCAGGTGATTGAGAACAGCACAGCGGTAACCCTGCTGCTGGGAGTAATCCACAAAGGTCCGGATGTAGTTCTTCTCACTGTGGTTACCAATCCCAGGACAGATTACCATGGTAATGTCATCTGAAATATACACAAGGACACAAAAGAGGGACCACATGCAACTACATTTAAATTGGAGTCATGAGCTTGTGTTAAAGTCAATGTCATGTGCACACTGTGGTGTTTGTCTGTTGATTTAACTCTGCTGAAGTGCATGGCATCGTTCCTTAAGGGAGTTCATTAAAGTTCTCCCTGCTTGTTCAGTGTAGCAGGAGCAGCTTGTTACATGAGGCTAATGTTCTCACAGTCCAAGCACACAAAACTCAGGAGGAAAGACATAACAATACAACATCTTAACAAAACAACAATGAGCAGGCTCTTTAAGTACCAGCACATCAGTCGTTGCATAAATAAATACCCCCAAACCAGTTGATTCAGTGTTTTAACAGAAACTGACTAGTTTTTGCATCTGACCTCCGGTGGTGTGAGCTCCAAGGGCTTCGAAGAGGTCAAAAGTTGCAGTGGCACCATCCTGCATCGGGAGGAACATGCGAACCCCACAGGGTGTTGGAGTGTTGACACGCCCCATCTTGCCATAGAGGACCGTCTGAATATGACCGCTCTTTCCCCACAACAAGGGAGGAACATATCTGAAGAGAAGGACAAGCCCCATATTATGTAACCTCAAAAGATAATTTTAACATTTTTTTAAGTGTTCAAATTACATAACTCCAGAGTGACCATTTATTCAATACAAATATGTTAGCAGAACTTTTAAGTTCACAGAATGTATGTGGTCGGTCAACATAGAATAGAATAGAATAGCTTTTATTGTCATTGTCATTACATACAACGAAATATGGTCAGAACATACTGCTCCTTTCTGTTCAAAAACAAACAGCAGCAGTTTGCTTAGCACAAGGAGAAAAAAATGGCCATTTACAGTGTTTAATTTAAATAAATAATTAAATAAAAGCACCCAACTCTGTAAACACTCTTCAAGAAAAAACTGAAAGCAAATGTCCAAACCTCTCTAGGATGTTTGAGGCTGGTAGCTCAGGGCTGCATTAACTTCTGTTAGCATAATGTATCAGAGCAATTTCCATCTGAACAGAATGAGTGACATGTTTCTTTGAATAGTTGTGCAACAGTGTTGAAAGGGGTGTGGGATATGTTTCCTCATCTTTAGTGAGTCAGAAGTGTTACCTAATCAGCAGCTACATATATAAATGCCATTATTTTGTCACAGTCAGTGCACATTCTAGGTGAAACACTTACATAACATGACAGTGTGTTCAACGCACCACTGTTTCCATTTAAATAAATGTTTTTCTAAGTTCTTTCATGGTTGAATGTAACACTGAATCTGCGGCTAAACTTTCAGCAGATTCACTGTGGGTAACTGTGGGCAAGGCCGATATCAGGTTTTGATAATGCAAAAGAAGTGGAATATACCCGATTTAATTTGGATACTTTCTGTATATTATCATTCAAGTAGTCTGAGAAGGCACTAGACCAAAAATGCCATCATGTTTATTCACATTATGGTCAGAGTGAGAGAAGTGAAAGCACATTTATAAGTGGATGCCCCTGCCTCCACACAGTTGAAACGCTCATGAACTTCTTTAATGTCAGTGCAACAACATGACTGTCTTATATGTTTTCCAGTTGAGTCATTGACTCAACATTGGCTTCTATGGGTGCTGGGGTGAGACAATGAAACATCTGTCCTACAATGTTTCTGACTAGGTTCATGCAAGTCCTCTAGGCTGTTTCAGTCTTTGGGAAATCTAACCCTTCTTGGGAGACTTTAGCCAATAACAGCTCTTTTCAGAGCACCTCAGATGAGTCACATAAAATTCCACACGGGCAGCAGTTCAATCAGTTAAACAGAGGGCTTAAGGACCTGTAATAGTTGGGTTCAAATCTAGGCAAGCTAAAATCTGAAAGTGACTAATTTTAGTGCAAACCATGCATAAGCCCATGCTCATGTGGCGCTGGTCAGAACAGAGTTTGGAACAGGGCTGTGGGATTCAGATTCTGGCTTTTGTTTTTTTCTAGATTTCTGCCTACTACAGACATCAGACACTGTACTCACACTATAAATATGTTGCACCTATGTATATCTAAGGTGAGAATGTTACCAGTTCACAATCAAGTCCAGATTCCAGTCATCTTTAGAGATAATATTAAAATAAAAGCTCTCACTCTTGAGTCAACATTGGGCAGGTCTTGAGCAGGTAGTGACTGAGCAGTGTGTCCTGGTAAATGATTTCTGGTGGTGCAGTGGGACTCTTGAGGTTCAGACAGCGGACAATGACATACAGGATGGTCGCCACCGCCGCCAGCTTCATGCCATCAAACATGGCAGGCAGCTCCGGGCCAAAGGTGTGCATGTCACTGCCCTCGATGGTGGCCATTTCAGATACACGAGATGACCTGCTGGGTGTGCACAAACATTTAATCTATATGAGCAAGAATCTTACAGTAGATCAATTATTTTTACACACTATAATTACAAATTCTAAGAAATTAAACGGAAGTAATGAAAACATAAAATAAGTCTCAGGTCATCTTTCAGCCTTCACAAACATCAGCTCTCTAACCATCAATGTCTGCGTGTCAGTTTCTGCTAAAAAGACAGTTTCTTCCAGAAAACAGCATAAAATTAACAATAAACAAGAGTCCAGCCATACTACATAGAGTTTCCAAAATTATTCACTTGTCTGGGAAAAAACTAGTCAGTGATTGGAACACCTTAATTTAATTATTATAACATGTATTTGGTTTAGCTGATCTATCAGTATACTCTACTATGAAATCTGAAACAAACAAACAAAAAAATCTTTTTGCACAATTTGCCAGCTATTTAAATCCAAAGTACTGATCCTATTAATAATCAACTCAATATGAAGAATTTCCACTGGAGCAGCAGTGACAGCTTCAATTCATTTTGACAGTTTTTACCCACCTCGCTGAATGAATTACAATAACAGTAGTTGTGTCGCTCATTCAGAGCTGGAAAGCACGCAAGTACAATCCTATTAAATTAAATGACCAGGGAAAATCACAGGCCAACAAAACTACATAAACATTTAATTTTAACATGTCATTTGCGGCTACATCACGTACATGTATTATTACACAAGAAGGACAAAATGACAAAACGTCAGGGTAGAAGAGACGCCCTGCTAGCTTAAAAGGTGCCGCAGTTTCTCGCCTTTTGTTTTGTCACTCAGGTAAAACTTTTTCTGTGAGATGTCGAGCAAACACAACTGGGACTTTACATAAAGCACCCAATATGGGTTAAGTATAAAGTAGAAAATTACGGTCTTACCATAATATTTTCTGAAGTTTCTTTGCCTTTTGCTCGGACCCACCCGAAGTTTGAAGCTCTAACACCGCCTGTTTACAACCGAGAAGCTGACTGACCCACAGCTCCCTCAAGATGCCTTCATTGCACCCCAAATAGCTCAGAACTTTTGCTATCCCATATGTAACCATCTACAACCTACGTATTAGGCCTATTATTTAAAGCCATATGGTCCTGAGACCTTATAGTCTCCGTATTTGTCACAAAAAACCTAAATTGAACTTTTTCCTCCGTTCTCGGGCGGAAACAATAGTCTGCGTACATTAAACTCAGCATTTCGCTGTCCTCTTTTGTGAAACCGGAATATCCGACTGTACTAGGAGGCAGCACAGCAACGAGCCGCTTACTTCCTACTTATCAAAAAAGTAACTTATACAAAAACAATTAATTAATTAATTAAAATAAAAATAAATTCAACAAACATTACTCTTAAAATTTAAATACCACTTTAGTTTCCAGTGATTTGTTTGAACCTTGCATTGAGTGTGTTAACCACATGAGGGCGCCACTGACTTATAGGACACACTGCTGTGGGTCAACATGGACTGCATACATTCCTAGAGACTACGTGTTTTTAATGTTGTTTGTACTACTAAAATAATTATAAATAAAGGGATATTTCTAGCAATAATATATACTACACTACCAGTCAAAAGTTTGGACACGCTGTCCAAACTTTTGACTGGTAGTGTATATGTAATAAATGAATATGGGTTTATTTTAATGTATTTATGACAAGGCATTCACTTTTACATGAAAACGAAATTGTTTTATAGACAGGAAAAACAAACACTCTTGCCATTGTTTTGTAGACATTTACTTACAATTGCCAAACCTTTAACTCTTTTTAAATACATTTTCATAAATGTAATCTTCAACGTAATTTATGTGAAAGTGATACTTATTCATTCCAGAATAGTAAGCTGAAAGAAAAGAGCTGTACAGAAGTACAGATGCACAATTAAAATGTATTGAATTTTGTGGGGAATATGTCAGCTCAATCATTATTGGTGTACATATATCTTCCACAGTCCAAGATACACCAGAAAGCCACTTTTTGCTAAATGCTATTCTGCTTTGTGTACAAACACAGCCCGTGAAAACTAGGGAGGCTAAGCTGATCTAAACAGCAAAATGAGGCTGAGCTGATCTACACTCAGTGATCAGTCTACACTACAATCAGTCATTTTCATTTCTTTATCTCTGCTGCTGTTTGTGATAAATTCTCACTCTTTTTTCCAAATGGGAGACAGAAGTGAAAGACAGCTGGGTCAATTATTCTTGTTTCTTCTTGTGGGAGTCAGAAGTGAAACATCACCGATACATACCAGTTATACATTCACGAGTTCTGTGCCAAATTCCTTGAGAAGCATTTTCCTTTAAGGGTACTGCATGTTCTCAAGATTTGAATTTACAGGATTATGTGACACTCTGCATTGAGGATTAGGATCAAACAGGCTCCTGTCTCATTAAATCTTCATTTAACTGTCATCTTGTAGTGATTAACACTGTTCAGACTTACTGATGGTCAGTCATGAGAAGAAGCTTTGGCTCATAGAAGAGAAACATCAGAGAAATTTGCCATTGCTGAGTACACACACCACAGTGACTGCTGATAAAGCCAATCAGCTTGATGTGTACTTATGGCGTCATTAATGAACAGGATACAGTGCCATTCAGATCAGCTTTGTCACACCTTTTAAACATCATCAGTTTACTGTTGCATGACCTGTTTTTGTTTTATTTTTAAGATGATGTGAACCCCAGGTTAAATAGCTTTGAGTTTCTCGAGATGCTGAAATCAATCAAGACATGCTCTTAATACTACTAAAACACATTCGCTGAATTCATTTAACTTGCAATGCACTGCACAAAGAAAGGAAATCCACAGTTCAGAATGAATCTAAACAGGAGTTTATTCGGTTGCTCTCACTCAAACTAATGAGTGGGAAAACAAGAGAAGCTTAATATCAATTCCTGGAACTTGAGACAATTTTTTGATGAAAAAATGCTCATTCTGGGAAAGGTTTTTTTTCTTGGACAGACTTTTTCATGTCAGATTTGATCAAATAGAGAGAAAAGCTCAACATGGAAATCTAATGAGGGCCAGCCAAAGTTCCCTTTGGGTCAGGGGTGAGCAATTATTTTCTCAAGGGGCCACATGAGGAACTGGGACTACTATGGAGTGCCACACCAACAAGCTAATAAAGACATAAAATTACTATTAAGCAGAACTGGGTTCACTGGTGTGGCCCTCTACAACAGTCCCAGTTCCTTATGTGGCCCTTTGAGAAAATTAATTGCCCACCCCTGCTTCACATTCTCACAAGGCTTATGCTAACTTTGCTCTACCACTCAGTGTGTAGAGTTAGCATGGAAAGAATGATACCTCCACCATCATTATCTAGGTATCAAAACTGAAAAAAAGGTGTAATGTTGTATGAACAAGTGTAGCTGCATTTGTTGCTCTGATTTGGAACTCTATGAAGAACTCACATCCACAAGAGAGAAAGGTGAAAGATTGAGAGCTTGACAGACTCCAACAGTCTTGGACATCACTCTTAGACTCGTGCATTTCTTCATCTCACACCCACTCCCTCTGAGAGCATAAAAATCAGCTCTGACCAACTGCTGGATCTCTGTTCCAGAAACACCCACAGATGGCTTCATACAATAAAAGTCTGGTCTTAATCTGCATGTCAGAGGAGAATTTCATGCATGGTCATGGAAATGGAAATGAAAGTTTTATGAATAGGCTTGCACTACATCAATGAGGCTTAATCAAACAGTGACATTATTAAATGCATTTAAATTTTGTTTTAGAAAAAAAAAGAGGCTCCTTTAAAGTCCCCCTGAAAATACTTTAGTGCACAAACATCTTTGAATGCAAGAAACTTGATTGATATCACATTTAGAATCAATTAGATCTTTAGCATTTATTAGATTAAACTGGCATCTTGGAGTATATTTATATATCATGTATAATTTACAATTAATTAGAATACAACTAATACTAACTAATTTAACTAACAAATTTAACTAACTAACTAACAAATTTATTTATACATTTATTTAGATCTGTTTTGGTCTGGGACCACATGGTAATGCTCAGCAATGTTTTATATATATATATATATATATATATATATATATCATATCCTCTTGAGACCCGAGCTCCTGTTTGCGATGCATTTTCAATTTGTATTTGTAATTATGACCTGATGTGTATTTAAACTAAGCTTCCACTTTGAACAGGAAGTTGGTTTTTGTTACATGGTTGTTACATATTATTGTGAGAAAAAAAAGATGTCCTCAGATGTGGACACTGGGATTATTTTACAGCATAACACAACAAAAACAAAATCACTTATCAAGGTATAAAATACTATTGAGCACAGTGAAGTATAAAGTGCAACAAAGCCAAAATGTAATGTCCCCACATGTGGACATAGGGTCTCAGAGTTTCAGGTGAAAATGTTTGTCTAAGTACTGTTTGTCAGTAGGGAAAGATGTAGAGTAGTGAAAAACTTTAATAGTGAAAAACATTTACAGCTTTATAAATAAGCTGGCTCATGTTAGTTGATCAGTTAGTGCTCATCCAAATATCTTCATTGGCAAAAAACTAATGTGAAGGCCACTGGTCCTGTAAAATCAAAATGACAGATGCTGTAATGTGGCTCATGGCGATGTAATGTTCCTCAGACTTAAAGAAAGGTATTTTACTACATTGAAAAGCTGTAAAAAAATAACAGAAGTGTCTATCAAAACATGATGAAAATTGCCAGGAGAGAAATGTTTGACAAGTTATGTTTTCTGTCAGCCAGCCCTATGCAACCAGAATTCCAAAAAGTCCAAAACCATCTTTATATACAGTCTATGTATAAAAGCAGCTCTTTTGTCAAGAAGCTTTCACATTAATATAGTGATAAAGTTGTTTGTCAGGGGTTAGAGTGACCAGAGGGTTTTTTTGTCATCAATAATCTAAACGATAAGTGTACTATATTTTAGGATATTTGAACCCAATTTTCATACCTTTTTATAAGCATTGTCTTAAAATGTGGGAGCATGAGGGCTCAAAATGATCAAAATACAACACCTGGTTACCTTAGCTACATGTAACTATTGTCAAAAACTATGAGCTGTAATTTCTCTGTCAAAGGTTTGACATTAAAAGCCTAATCAAGTGTTTGGAGTTAGTACAGCCCATTCGAGATAATTGCTCCTATTGTTTCCATAGTAGACTAATTAATTGCCCTCGGTGACTCGGTTTTTAAAGAGTGACATAGGGGGCGGGGTTACAATTAAATCGTCAGGCTGCGATTGGCTGACAGCCGATGCGCACGTGCTCCTTGTCCACGCCTGCTTCCCGGGAGTAAGAGCCGAACAACGAGCTCGAGCCGCCCTAGCAACAGCGTCCAGAGCGCCGCTGCACTCTAGTGGTACCACTGTCCTTTAAACTAAACAACTCTGAAACGCCTGGCAAAAACAGCAACTATGAAGGGACACACGCGTATTCTCCTCTGGCTGCAACTTTTTTCAGCTTGTCTGGTGTTTGGGGTGAACGGTAAGTTATCTCTGTGCGTGTTTTTTGTCTAAAGTCTTTACTGTTCAGACGTCCCGTTACCCGCACCGTGAGTGCTTCAGCTAAAGCTGGCTGCCTCCCCGCTTGATACACAGAGTGGAAATTTAGTTGTTGAAGCCTCAGAGTTTATTTGTTTGTTTGCTTTTGTGCGTGCGCGCGCCCTTTTCACACTTTGGCACAAGTGGTGCCTTCACTTCACCACCAAAGTAATGGAGTGGGGGGCATTTGTAGGTGCAAGTTCAAGCGATCCTTGAATAAGTGGACAGGACGTGTGGGAATGTGGTGAGTGGGACACTGGCTGGCTGTGAAACGGCAGGATTGCAGTTGTAAGGATAATCACATAAAAACAACTAATGGTTAGTAGCTGATGATATCTGAATGTGTTTCAGGTTTTGTGTGGTTACATCAACGCTTGGAGGCATTTATGTGCACACTGACCCCCTTTTTAAAGAGGCGCACACACACAGAGGGTGTCTATTATACTTCTCCAGTGTTAACCTCATGCCACTGGCGCTTGTCTTTGTTTGCATCTCCTTGCATCAAACACATTTAGGCCGATGGACAAAAGCTAAAACAGCCTGACTGCTACTGCCTCCATTTCTGCTCCCACACCAATGGAAAAAAATAATCACGTGTTTTCCTTGGTATGATGGTGTATTTTCCAAATGTTAAAAAAAAGGAAGAAGAAGATTATTTTCCACTCTTTGCCTCTTTGCATATTGGGAAAAAAAATGGAGAATTCATAACTTGGGTTACTGCTGTGTAATAGTACATTTCTTCCCAGACGAAATATTTTTTAATTTCTAGTCTTTTCAGCTGACAGTGAGCCACTGGCTTATGGCTCCGGAGGGACTGAGGTCAAAGCAATTTCCTATCCTTTACAGGGTTATTTGAAAATATGTTAGAAACAGTAACAAAAATAGCTTAATAAAGCACAAAGTTAACATAAGTGGATCGTTCTTGAAATAGAAGCATGCATATTGCTGGAAGGTCAGTGGTTAGATTTAGTGCTTTTGTTTGTTTGGGCAAAGTAGGAAACAGCAGAAGATGTGTTCTGTTTGGTAGTTAGGAGAACCATATTTTTCAGCATTATAGGACAGCTGAAATTGATGGCTAATTAATAACACCTTACTATTCAGTTTCCTGATTCTTTCTCAAGGTGCATTATTGAACAAATGTTTCTTGAGTTTTTGTTGAAATCGAAACTGATGAACTGCAAAAACTCATAGAGAAGTGTGCATCTCAGTGTGGTTTTTGTCCTCGAGAGTGACGCACATGACAGTTACGGAGAAAATGTACGGGTACCCCAGCCACAATGTGGAGTCAGTTTTTCGGCTCCAGACGTCCCAGTGAACTTCCACCCACACCAGTACTCACTGAAATCTTTCTGTTACAGACTGTGCTGAGGAGGGGGGCACGAACCTGTTGCTGCTGTGTCATGCAAAATGTTTACAGGGCATTATAAGAACTGAGTGGATTTTTTCCCCCACTGTGTTTTACCTGATTAGGCTCACTTCAGCAAGTTGTACTTTGGTTGTCTTGTCTATTAGCTGCTGAGGGAAGAGAAGTGGAAAATTGTGTTCTGTCAGGGCTGAGGTAATCTCTCTCTCACAACAAGACCACTTAGGATAGCTGACAGAACCAGGGCTAAATATAGCCAGATACCCAGCCAATGGTGTGGCCTGTGGGTATGTGTGTGTGTGTGTGTGTATATTAACTTGTGAATGTTGGCAGGTGTATATGAACACTTTCCTGATTTTGGTACAAATTTACTTGTGAGTTGGAGATAATTGCCAATATATCAGGCAGATATTGGTTTCACTATATGGGAGATATCTGATCTCAACAAGGAATTTAATTTCCTGTTAAAGTGATAATGTTCCTTCTCTGCAGTTACACTGAAAAGTCAAATCATGAAAAGACTTTATTTCATGATTTAGTTAGATTTATTTATTTTACATTTTTCAGCCTTTTCAAATCTGGGGTAAATAAATATCTTATTTTTGTCTTAAAGAACATATATTCCTTACAACATCTTTGATTGTATATTCTGATTTGATTGATAAACAGAGGGCAAAATAGTGTTTTAAAATGGTGTTTTAAAAACCACATGTCATGTGGATTTGATTCTTGAAACCAGATGGATGGGTGGTCCTACTTTTTTTTTCTATTTAATATGACCTGAAACAAGTGACTGAGCCCGTCAGCCCATCAGGAAAGTGCTTGCCAAAGACTTTTATAGGACTGGGAATTTTTTTTTTTTGAAAACTCAGGAGCTGCCCCTTGGTGGCCATGAAGGTACTTCCATGTTTGGTTCACTTTTCAGAAGCTACAACAATGTTTTAGACACATTCTGTGACTTAAGGGAATGGCATGGTTGTGCATTGGTCCTACACAGAGCTTTGCACACCACAATCTGTCACACAATCTAATAAATCCAATCTAAAGCTTGGATTTATTTATTTATTTATTTTTTCCTTCGGTATTAACACCTGGATTTTTTTGCCTGCATGTGTGTGAATGTGTGATGCAAATTTACATCAAAGCTCACTCTAACATCTTCCCTTTAGGCTGCTTTCTGCTCCAGCATGTGATGACTTTATTATTCCTTTTCCCATCAAATCCCTTGAGACAGGACAGGCTCTTTCTTTTATTCCATCTGAATTTTGAATAACTTCCTTAATCAATGTTTCATAGCAATATGGAATATCATCTAATTTGGGGCACTTTATTAGCGTCTGTCGCCCCACTTTCCAATCTGCCAAGTTGAATATTTTACATGCTATGGTTTGTGCGTTCAGCACTGGAGCCAAGTAGAAAATGGACAGCATTTGCATCCAAGAACAGGAGATGTTTACATAAACTCTGTATTC
Organism: Bujurquina vittata; assembly: GCA_015106715.1. NCBI lineage: Eukaryota > Metazoa > Chordata > Actinopteri > Cichliformes > Cichlidae > Bujurquina > Bujurquina vittata. Next base: position 39,461 of record VUQK01015320.1, read on the forward strand.
ACATGGTCAGGAAAAAGGCTGCCAAACTATTGACAGTATTGCCATAAAGGTTACATCTCCTGTTAAGACTGTTGTTATTGTAAAGTTGTTATGTCTGGTTCAGCTACAGTCACTACAGAAGAGGTTGTTTTGTTGATGGTGCGTGACTCGTGTGTGTCTGTGTGTGTTTGAGTGTGTATTTTTAGTGTCTGGCCTTCGTTGTTGTTTTTTTGGGAGCAGCAGCAGATGGCTGTGTTCTAGAATAGCAAATGCAGATTACAGAAACCTCACCTGCAGCTGGAGTCCTGCTGATTCTTAATATTGAAAAGGCTCAGGCTATCAAAGGATCTGTTTCAGCCAGCCCTAATAACACTACTTCCTGTTACACTTGTGTTTGCGCCTCATGCTCTCAGTACTACAGGCTTTTTTTATTATTATTGTTTAACACATCCTTAACAGTTTCAACAAAGGCTGGACATGTCTGTGTGTGTGTGTGTGTTTGGCCATGACGTAAGCTTCTCTCCTGGTACACCGAGTTCCCACACTCGCCTGCCAGCCTGTATGACCCGGCATGCCAGTGTGTAGACGTCACAGGAGTGGACAGCATGTTTACTGTTTTCAGACCTCTGAACCTTTTCAATCCGGTTGTTAAGACTAACACCATTAGCCATTTCCAGGTCCAAATGCACCTTCATTTCACAAAAGCAAATGAGCACTGAGACACCACTAAGAAGTAAAGAAGTTCCAAGTTCTTTTAGCTCCATTAGAATGATCTGTATGGCTTTTTTCCCAGGCGGTACAGTAAAGTTTATTGTTATTGTCCAGATTAATAGTGAGGATTTACAAAGTTTAGTGGCATTAGAAAATAACTGTAAATTAACCAGTTAATTGACATTTGAAGATGATTTACAAATAATTGAAGTATTTTTAGAAAGTACAGCACTTATATAACTTTGGCTGTAAATTAAGCCAGAAAACTAGATACCTATGATCTTTGGAGGGCAGTGTAGTTGGACCTTGGTAGCAGCACGTTAAAATGACGCACGCAGAGCAGGAGATGCTTGGAAATGAGATTATGTCATCATTAACATATAGGTATTAGTGCCTTGTTTCACTGTGTCCTGCACCAACACAGCTTCCAATGTCTGCTCTTTTCCCCTGTCTTTGTCCTGTACCTCAACTGTACTGTGATCAGAGGGCAGGTTCATTGACTGAGATTGCAATTTCATTGTTAATACATCTTCTTCTGTGGCACATCTGTGGGAAATATCTGTTATGTTACCCTGCATTTGTTCCCAACAAGTAAACACTATTCTTATCACAAACACTCATCCCAAAGCCAACTCCCTGCAGGAAAATCCCACTGCAGTCAGTTAAGCCTGGTTCTCTAAAGCTTATTCAGCCCAGCTGCAAGTTGCAAACCTTCTTGCATATATTAGTGTCATCAGACAACAAGAAAATACATATGGATCCTGAAATACCTAAACTTGATTGTAATAGATTTGTTTTTTAATGTTTAGCAATGTTTATTTTAATGTAAACACCTTTATATATTACCAGCTGAACCCTTTGCACAGTCACAGACACACTCTTGTTATTGTGAATGACTTTGAGAACTGAAGTTGGGTTTAGCTACTCTGTGTTTTTTGTTCTGGTGTTTGGACCTTCTGGGGATGGGAAAGGCACAAACCATGACTCATAAGAAGTGAGCAAAACACAATGCCCTGTGGAATGAGGTTTCCAGCCAAACATAACTCCACATACCTTCCTGATCTGTCACTGTGGTTTGGATTAAGTGGAGCGCCTTGTTGTGTATTTCTAGATGGGGTGTTTATGTGACAACAGCATCACCTTTAAATTGTTTATATTACCAGATTTTTAAAAAAAGCATATATTTTTCTCAACACATCTTGATATATGCAGATAGTTTTGCTAGACGAACCCTGTTTGAGCCCATTGAGGTTTCTCAATAAACTTAAATGAAGCTACAGGCAAATATGTCCTTTTGAAATCTTCATCTGAAACTGTGTTTGTCAACTCTAAGTCTCGTTTTCCTTGTAAGAGTAACAGAGCTTGCGGTTTACATGGTGACAATTGCACCACATATAACATGTTCTGGCTGAATCAGAGCCATTTCTTGTTTGCCTTGTGGTTTTTAAATTTCATTATTTTTTTATTGGACAGGTGTGAAAAATGTTAGGAAGTTTCACCTTTTTTTTTTTTTAATAAAAATGTGCCTTTTCCTGACATTAGCATCATTGTGGGGATTTTTTTTCAGAGACCCTGTTGGATGGATCACCGTCTCTTTGCTGACCACATTTAGTGATGCATCAGTAATTTCATTTCCTCAAAAAACACCCAGGCAAATTTTCAGCTCAGTAAGTCACGGCATACCACAAAGAGCATTTAGAGACAGAAAAAATGCAGATTGTTGCAGAAAAATATATTTTACCATATTTTGTTATTCATTGTTATCTGTTGGCACTAAGATGGTTTCCAAAAGGGAGCTGTCTGCCAGTATAGAGGAAGGGAGGATATGTTCCTTCCCACAGATAAGGCAGCAACTTTGTTTGATAAGGATTTGTTGGTGGTGCCAGGCAAGCCTGTTTTCTAACAATCTCACGAGATGTGAAAACACTCAAGGGCCATGACACTGGATACAGCACAGATAACCTGGGGCATTAGTGGGCAGGGCAGTTCATAGATAAACAGTCAAGCAGGATGTTTGTAAAATGGATCTGATTCATCCCTCAGTGCTATTTGGTAATGAATAAAAAATGAAGTTCATATTGTGATTAAACTACACAACATTCATTTGAGATTTATTTTTATTGTATTTTATGAAGGCCACTGCTTTGAGCTAGTAGCACTGAATAAACTACTCAGTGTTTTTTTTTTTTTAAAAGAACAACTAAGGATGTGTGTGATTGTGTATGAGGGATGGAGAGGATGCAGCGATGCACATTAAATTTGGTCTCTCTAAAA
>VUQK01015321.1:0-11670 GCA_015106715.1 Bujurquina vittata
TACTTCTGTCATCATTAGGGTCCATGAAGTACACAACTGTAATGTGATTAAACTCTTAAGAGAATACATAGAACAAATGGAAATGATCTAATTAAGATGTGTCATCACTTGCCTTTGTGATACATTTTTTTTATTTGTAAACGGACTTCATAGGCAAATAAAAGCAACTGTCGTTCATTGTGAGGCAGTTGTCAATATGTAATTTTGAGAACAGGTCTGCGAGGCAAGAAAGCTCACCAATAATTAACGCAATGAATAAATCCCAAAATATGATTATAGGCTAATAATTAGTCAGGTTTGAGCGTTTAGCTACTGTTGACACAGACTGCAACATTGTACTGTGTGCAGATGCTCACAGCTCAGCAGCAGTGCATACAAAGGATGCTGTGTTTGACCCCTCCGATGCGGAGGCTGATGCGGGCATCGGAATCAGTATTCATGGTGGATCCCCTCTCAGAGGTCTGATGCACACAGCAAGATGAACTTTGTTTCTCTCTGACCAGCGCTGGGGAGCGTTGGTCTTGTCTTCTGAAGGAAATCTGTGACGCACATGTGGTACAAACGCAAGCTGTGATGGCCGAGTGGTTAAGGCGTTGGAGTCGAAATCCAATGGGGAATCCCCGCGCAGGTTCAAATCCTGCTCACAGCGATGGTTTCTTCTTCATGTGGCACTCCCCCAAGGCAACCTTTAACAATCCCGATCGACCTTCATTATTGACAGTTACACTATAGTAATAAAAAAAGAAAAACTACAACAGTGTTTGTGTTGAGTGCGGCTATCGTGATTTAACAGATGGTACATGTGCGTCTCATCACGTTCTCGTAGCTCTTTTGAAATACCGCGAGATTAGACCGGTGTTCTGAACAGGTGGGCGCTAATTGGCTCTCCCACGCTATTTAAGCGCAGCTTTTCTCCCTCATTGCTTTGTGTTTTAGTCTTTACGCTGAATATGTAAAGAGTTCGAGGAAGTTTTCATTTTAACTTTGTTGCTCATGTTTCTCTCTCATCAAAGTGGTCAAAATATGCCCATGAACAACAACCAGGTGAGTGGTCTGGTCCCATAGTCCTCACCTTTATTCAACATCTAAATTTAGTGATGCGGTCGTTTGACATATGAACGCTAAAGAAGTTAAGGCCTTTCAGAGTGGACTGGATTCAGTGTATCTGGGCTTGACGTTTTCGTGTCTCTGCTGTCTCTTTGCAGAAAGCACCGAGTGCAGCTGCCAGGCTGGCGAAGCTGCCTGTAGTTAGTTCAGCTTGTGCCGGACTATCAGTCTTGTACACTGACACAAAATCCAGGCATCCCGGCCTGAAGTGTGCGTGTGAAGTGCTGGAGAGCAGCGTGACAGCTTTAGGCACAGCAGCCTGCTCCAGAGCTTCACCTGTCATTGTTAAACTGAAGCCCCAGAGTAAGTATCTGCTGGTAGGACTATACACACAATAACGTAATCTCATTAGAGCCCCCGGTCTGTATCTTTGAACGACTTTTAATCTACACTGAAAATGGTGTAAACACCCCCAACTGCAACATCCCAGATCCCAATGTAATGCAGAGGATTTGAAGTTGCATTTAATCTCTAATATGGATGCTTTTTTTTATTAGGATTTCTGTCAGAGGATGAGATTTCTAAAATCTGCTTTGGAGTTGGAGAAATTTGAAGGCTGAAGAGCTCAGATATTTTAACACGTACACTCTAAGGCCACTTTATTAAGCACACTTTGCTAGCACCGGATTGTACCACCTTTTTGTCTTCAGAACTTCCTTCATAGCATAGATGGCATAGAAACCGTTTCCCAGAGATCTCGGTCCATGACAGCATCCTGTGGCTTGTCAGCAGCACATCCTTGATGCAAGACACCAATTCTGCCACGTCCCAAAGGTGCTCTATGGATTGAGATCTTGCAACTGTTGAGGCCGTTTGAGGACAGTGAACTCACTCTCATGTACAAGAAACAAGTTTGTCACGTTTTGAGCTTTGTGACATTGTGCTTTATCCTGTTAGAAGCAGGAAAGTTTGGAAGGCTTTGGTTATAATGGGATGGAAATGATCATGAACAGTACTGATAGGTTGTGTTTAAACATTGCACAAATGGTACTAAGCAGCTCAGAGTGTGCTAAAGTGGTGGTGGAATTCCCCCACACAATTACACTACCAGCTGCACCTTGAATTATTGACATAAGGCGGAATGGAGCCATGCTTTCATGTTGTTTAGGACAAATTCTGAGCTTACCATTTGAACGTTGCAGCAGACGTCAACATTTTACTAATCTTAAGTCCAATTCTGGTGAGCCTGGGCTTCCTGTTCTTAGCTAAGAGTGACACCTGGTGTGGTCTTCTGCTGAGCTGCTTCAAGGTTCAACATGTATATTTCAGAGATCCTCTTCTGCATAATTTGGCTGCAACAAGTGGTTATTTGAGTTACTGTTCCCTTCTCAGCTCAAAGCAGTTTGGCCATTTTTGGACTATTCCCTGTAAACGCTAGAGATGGGTTTTGTGGCTAGTAGATGAGCAGTTTCTGAAAAACTCAGAGGAGCTTGCCTAGCGCCGACAACCACGCCATGTTCAGTGACTAAAATTACCTTTGTCAGTGCAGTGCAGCATCAGCACACACATTATTGCATTAAAGATAACTGAAATGCTATTGCTCATTGACTATCAGGTTGAAGTTATTTTTTTGGATAAACACAAACTGTATTCACTGGCATGTTTCCACAGTAAATTATATTGCATGCAAAAGTCTTGACTGGCTGGAGGCTTCATTCCCTGTAATTCTGTCACCCACAGAGCAGGTAACATTTCCTGTCCTCTTATAAGAGATTAAAAAAAAAATAAAATAAAATTACAGACCTAGTAAGTGAAATAATTTCATGTTCTGATTAATTATCCTCACACAGATTGTTACTGCTGCCAAAAACAAAATGCATAAGATTGAGGCTGGAATGAGCACCGCAGCCAGTGGAACCATGGACTGTGTACGCCATGCAGTCACCTGGGTGACGGGCACGATGAATGGCAGCACCAACCACATGGTTGTGGAGACGGTCATCAACGCAGCCACTGTGGGACTGGATACCGCTCTGAGCTTGTCAGAGGCTCTGGTGGACAAAGTGCTTCCCCCTGCTGAAGAAGGTGGCTCATAAATATGATTGTTTTGTGTGAAATTAAAGTTCTATTTTTAAAATGATTCCTTCCTTTCCATCTTTAGAAGAAGCTCATTTGATGGAAGGTTTTGAAGCGGTCAGGTTCAGGGCCCGATACCCTGAGCGATTGTGCTCACTCAGTGCTAAAGTGTGTAGGAGGATTTACCATGATGTGTCCAAGATTCAAGCTCTTCAGGTGTGTTGTTGCTCCTAATGTGCTTTAAGGCCAAAACTATATAGAAAGTTTAATTCAACACTGTTGTCAGTGACATATTCTGAGTCTGTATTTGGAACACATTTCTGCATTTAAATGTGCTGTTTTAAAATGGCTCTAGATGTCTTGTTCTGCAGTGGCCTTTCAATGCTGCATGTGTCCAGTAGCATTTTTAGAAAATACTACAATGATGTAAACCCAAACATGCATTATTTAAAACAGTGGCACTATTATTCTTATTCATCAAACCTCTATCATTTTATTCAACAGGTTATGAGGAGTTTATCCAGGCCTTCAGCTCTGGTTCAGAACCTGCAGACCAGCTGGCCGGCCCTGGTCTGGAGAGTCCAGAAGCTGCCTCAGTACCTGCAGAATCAGGTGTTCTCTGGGTTTTTCTTTTTCATTCAGATGTACAACTTAAATTCCCAGCCAACCCAGAAGAAGCGGTCTAAAGTCAAAAATTGTCTGGGTGCCGCCATACCTTTAAAGGGCGTTCCGGCTACATCTGCTTTCCGAAAGGGGAGGGCTACCAAGACATCTGGTTTTGGCAATGGATCCAACACTAAGCAGTATTTGCGTCGTTGATGTAATTTCCTCTATTTGATATACATTCGAGCTGAATTTGTTACATTACTGGTCTAAAATAAATGTCTGAAGATTCATAAACTTTGATTTTTCTTCTTTTGGTTATCTAGCTTCTCAGCAAAATAAAAATTGCTTAGCAACTGCAAAAGCTGCCACTAATCTATACAACTATTAGTATATATTAAAGCATTTTACTGGGGTGGAGTGAGGCAACACTCCAGGCCACTGCTCATGCAAACCTGCAGACTGCCAACTCTGAAAGAATGCTGGGAGGTAGTCAAATATATTTGACTCTTCCAACAGGATGCTGAAGTTTATGGTCTTGTACAACAGTGTTATTTTAGCTGTTCTAGCCATGACTTTCCCTCTGGGATCAATTGGGTTCTTATCTGACAGTTTTAGCAATTTCAAATGATTTGCTTCATATTTTTTTCCTGCTCTGCAAAATATAAAAACCAGCAAAGTGATGGGCATAGCATTCAATAAGCTAACCTTCATTTACTTTGCATGTATTGAGTAAAAGCCAGACAGAAAAGTGCATGTCCTTTGCAAATAGGGACATTTTGACTTTGACTATCTTACCAGCGACAAGATTTTTAGCTCAAGTTTTTTCAGGATGGCCTTTATCATTCAGCATAAATGCCTAACAAATCTGTGCTATTTACATGCTTATTGTTTAAACTCAGTTTTAAATGGTGTTCCTGTCTAGTTGCATGCCTGCTGGGGGGTAGGGCTGGATAAGGGACACACACACACTAAATCACTTAAAATATTCCTACGCAGTATGACAACATTGGCTGTGACACAGTCCAACTTAGAAGACAGCATTGCAGATCATCTCCATTTCAGTTCAGCCCCTATACACCTTCACAGTGTGCATACAATCACTACACGACTGGATACATGACACTGAAAATGAATGACAACTGCACAACACTGTCAGCAAACATGACTTTATTTGACTTTTTGATTTCACTTCTGGCTGGACTCTGACTTGGATGTGGACGCCCTCAGAGAAGAAAGGCGGCGCCTCTTGGCAATCTGTTCCTGGCGCTTCTCCTTGGCCTCCTGTTTACAAGAACAAATGTGTCAAAATGCTTCCACATGTCCAACATTTCGCCATCACATGCACCATACACATTTTACATCAGCGGTAAACTACAACCTGGTGCATGCCATTACAACTAGATTATGTAAGGCAACTCAAAAATGCTGAAAACGTGGTCCTGTACTTTAAATTCCTAACTTTAAATTAGTCCGTAACATGCAACCTCACATACCCTCCCCTCTGCAGATCCCAGGGGTTTATACATTTTAAACATTCAAACATAAATTAAGTACATTTAAGGGAATAAATTGCAATATATACACTTATGGAGAGAAATCAATTGATACTAGTGGAATCACTTGCATGACTAAGATTTCCTGTTCAAGAATTGCTTGATGAATCTGGGGACATCTGGCTAAAGTTTGTCACACTATCTTCACTGATCAATCTAGATGACTAGAAAAAAAGTTTAGTGCTCAGCAACTTGACTAAAGCTGGGTAGCAGAATCCAGGATTTTCACCAGTTTATGGATAATAAAAGCCTAGATTAACACATACCTTCATCCTCTTGGCCAGCAGCTTGGCGTACTCTGAGGCCTCCTCCTTGTTCTTCTGGGTGCGCTGTCTCTTGAGTGCGATGCGGCGGCGCTTGTGCTGCAGCACACGAGGAGTCACCAGTCTCTGGATCTTGGGAGCCTTAGTTCTGGGCTTCTTTCCTACCAAAGTGACAGGATTGAAGAAGTGGTCAATACGGATAGCGCAATGCCATGTGTAGTAATAAGGGTGAAGCTAAATGTTCCCATTTTCTTTCTGTACATACAATTTTTGCAGTACTGGCTCAAAAGGAGGCAAATTCTTGAGCGCATGCAAGCACCCTGCCTTAATCAAAAGCCACCGGTGAACATAATTCACCAAAACTAAATGGTTTCAACACAGTGCTCCTGGGAGCTTCCTGCAGCCTCCACTTTTGCTGAATCAAGTTTATCATAAAGCCAATTTTTCAGCTTTTGTTCCTTATCTCAGCTCCTTTACCCCAAATTCAAATAAACCACTGAACTCATCAACAAGACATTGCTCCCGTTATTATCGAGTTGTAGTTAGCTCTGCCTTACAGGCACGAACACCCAAACGGTCAGGTATTTAGCTGAAAAAAGAAATAAAATGAATGTGAAACTTTATGTATTCTTTACATGAACTGATCAGAATTCAGACACATTTCTGTAATTTAGTATCAATTCCCCTCACATTTATCATTAGATATAATAGATGCATTTTCCTCATCTCACCAAGTTTGTGTTTACATAATACAGTCTTAAAAATGTGTCTAAAGATGCATTCAATAGCACCAAAGACTTGTTTTATCTTAGCTGGAGAAAAACAGTTCTTGCTCTAGAGTTTCAGAAGGAATTAATTAAAAAGGAACTGTGACTGCATATTCCACCACCGTGCAGTTTTTCCCCAAGTTAAACCAACTCTACTTAAAATCCTACAATTATCAAACTGAGAAACAAGTACGTATATACCCAAAAAATACCAGAAAGCCAAGCCCTCCCCACCACTTGAACAGACAGCAAAAAAGAATTATTTTGGTCAAACACATTTAGCTAGGACCTTAACCTCTCTTTTAGCTCATTTTGAACTCTGCAGTAAAACAAAAATAAATTTTGCCTTTCCCCCACTCATACACAACATTTTAGGTCATTGAAAATGCTTCTGAAAAGCCGCTTTCAGGGTGAAGATTTTCACAAACTTAGTGTCTCGAAAACTAAAGAATCAAATGTCAAAGGTGTGTGCTGTGCTGTTTGTAAACTGACCTATATTTCTATAAAGTTAGGGTTATATTGCCACCTGCTGCTGTGGCATGCTCTTAACAGCACTTTATATTGTTTTTGAATTGTCACATGAAAAGATATTTAAATATATATTCTTACCTTCTTTAGTCAGGGGTCTCCTCACAACATACTGCCTAACATCATCCTCCTTGGACAAGTTGAAGAGCTTGCGGATCTTGCTGGCCCTCTTGGGACCAAGGCGGCGAGGGACAGTACTGTCAGTCAGCCCGGGAATGTCCTTCTCGCCTGAGTGACAGCAATAAGTATGATTGGTCAAGCAAATCTAAAGTATATTTAAAACCTTTCTAGTATCATCAAAACTTTCAAGAATCCAGGACAGGACTGCAACAGTGAATACTATGAATATGAAACAAGTCAACTGACTGTTCACTGTTGAACAAGCTCAAACTTGCACACCAATGAAATTTCAGTTTTGACAGACTGAAAAACAAAGTAAAAAACCAAAAAAAGGCCTCAGTTTGAACAGTTCTGAGATGTTAAAGTCCACAGGGTATCAAAGTCAATTGCCTTAACAGTTCCTGTAAGATCTATTTAAATAAATTACAATATCCTGCTCCACTAAAACTTGAAAGAATATACAAAATCTTCTCAGACAGAAACTTGTTGCAGCATTGGCAAAGGAACAACCCCTTCAATTTAGGTGCAGATTTGAAACTAATTCTTTAAAACTGGCACTTGTGGTTTATGCAAAGTTTGGTTCTGTCTTTAATACATCACACCAAACCAAAGCTCATACTGCCTTATGAGTGCGAAAAAACAAATGCTGAAAGCTTAAATATAACACTTCATCTTTATCATATTATGGCACCAGGGAACACAATGGGAGAGCAATGCAGTTCAACCATCCACTGTTAGGACTGGTCGCATCTGGTGAGCAGCTCCGCAGTTACTCTGGCAACACACACTGTCCCCCCTTAATGAATACAGGAAAATCAAAAAGGGTCTGCTGGCGTGCCATCAGCATCATTTACAGGTGACCGCAAAGAGATATTCAACATAGCACGAGACATAAAGCTCATTGAACACACTACCTTTCTTGACGATGACCAAGTTGAGAACGCTGAGGTTGGCATCAACAATGCATCCACGCACAGACTTGCGCTTGCGCTCACCAGTCCTGCGGGGACGGTAACAGGAGTGACCCTTGCTGAGGAGAAGGCGCACACGGCCGGTGGTCAGCACACCTTGCTTCATGGGGAAGCCCTGCTTGTCATTGCCTCCGCTGATGCGCACCACATAGCCCTGTGAAAGCAGAGACAGCAACATGTTGCTTCACAGACTTTCTAGGTATTTAGGAGAAAATCCTCCAAGTCTGTTAAGACCCCCAACATCATCACCCACACCTACCCTGAGATAACTCAAATCAAGTTAATTAGATTAAAAATTGAGGGAGCAAAGCTGTTTCAATCAGCCATAGTTAAAGAGGCTGGTTGCATCTGGAAAGCAGCTCCACAGTTCCTCTGGCAACACGCTGTCCCCCCTTAACGACTACGGGTCAGTCAGAAAGGGTCTGCTGGTGTGCCACACCATACCTTTACGCAAAGCTTACCTTCCACTCATCTCCCAGGGGGTCAGCAGACACCTCAGTGGCCATTCGCTTCTCATAGAAGGTACGCAGCTTACGCTCATCGTCAACTTCAAGCAGCTTCTGGCAGCCAGTAGCGGGAAATGAAATGTTCAGCTGAAAGAAACAGTTAACATGTTACTGGAGGTACCCACAAGTCACAGCAGGTTAGCAAGTCTTTGTGCAGGTAAATGCAGTGAGCCGAGTTCGCAAAACACGAGCCACAACTTACTGTAGCTTTCCGAGGATTTAATATGTGGTTAAAATACTGTCATTAAGGTGGAGTAGCTGTTACCGAAATCGTAAGCTTGTGTGGGGTGAGTTTGAATCGTGGGTTAAGAAGTTGGATCAGGGGCCTGTTAGCTTCTCTGCCGGGTCAGAGCTCAAAGATCTCCGGCGTTAGGTTTGGACAGGGCCAGCAATAACAGGAGGTCCGGTGGCTAACATTATCACGCTACAGGGCACGTAGAGGGAAGAGCATAACAAGTCCTCATTGCAGTAAAATGAGACTTAAATTGGACCCGCGTTTCGCTCAGTGTGCCGCCATGTTTCCACAGCACTCTCCCTGACAAGCTCGTCAGCTAGCTCTCATCATTGTAATCAAAACTCATCCTGAGCGCGGGAGCCACTGTTCCTGAGTTAAACTAGTCCGCTTTAAAGTTCACTTCATCAGCTTTAATCATACCGTAATATTTAATAGAAAGCGGCTTCACACACAGAAACACAGTTAAAGAAGTATGATACCTTCATTCTGCCAAACCGACCCTCCGACGGTCCGCCACGGAAAAGAGACCGGATATCCGCCTCGTGGTCTCACATAGACCTGAAATGCTATCGCGATAACTGGCTTGCTGGAAATTTTAACGTTATTCAGTTGTTATAACGTACATTTTGACCGATTTAATTAACCAAATTAAATTTAAAAAATCGGTGTGTAACTACTCTGATTGTTATGATATATAAGTAGTTTTTACATACAAGTAAGTAGCCGCTGGCAGCAAGACTGCAAAAAAGTATTATAGAAAATCTCAATGAAAGAAACCGAAATTAAATTGACTAATAAATAATATTTATTAATTCTTATGAAAGAGGATGTCTTGGGGATGTAAAACAATCTGCACGTAAAGGGGATTATTATTGAGCCACTGAGCATGCGCAGGCCAGAGGGCGACAGAGAGTGCTTGAGGAGATATTGAGATAATTACCATCCCAGTTTCAAAGAAAGGAATTCTTTGAATACTGGACTAATTAGATTCAAAATAAACATACTGCATCTCTTTGAAAAAACCTACTCAGTGTAATAAATGTTACCATAATTAACTGCTCACTGTGTTGTAAGTGAATATGCACAATAACAGGGCTGTCCCACACAAGATTCAACCGTTAATACAATTAGAATTTATTACATCTAAATACTGTGTCTTTTTACTGGATTATCTGTACTGATTTAGTATATTACTGTGTATATCTGATTTAATTTATACATTGTTAACTTTTACTTAAACATTTGGGTTTCTAAAATGTTGATCTATAAAGTAGCTAATAACCGCAAACAATGACAATTCTTTTAATTAATTATTTGAGCTTTAACATTATTGAAAATGTAAAATTTAAATAGAAAGAAAAGCAGAAATTCACGAGATCTGAAATGCCAAAAAGTAGGGCTGCTGCTAATAATTTTTATATTATCAATTCATCTGAATATTATGTTTTTGATTCATTGGTTTCTATCTTATTTTTTCTGGTAACAGTTCACAACTTCACTCAACCATCAGATTATCATATCTGACAACCTAGAAACAGGCTGCTTAATTTTCTATCAGCTGACTAATCAACTAATTGAATATTCATTTCTGCTCTAGCCTGAATGTCACATACATAAAATCTGATGGCATATGCAGAGGCAGTAATTTAAAATAAATCTATTCCTCCTGAAGGAAACATTATAGATTAGAAGTTTCAAACATAACAACATGCAGTCTTTTCCACTGGATGGCTTTGGAAGACAGCAAAGAAGAAGGGAATAAACTTTGGATTTTCAGCTGTACTTTCAACAGTTTTGCAAAGACATCACTCACCTTCTCTCACACACCAAAGGCAGTAAATAGATAAACCATCAAATTGCCTGAAATGAAGGATTTATTTATTTATTTGCTTGTTAGTATTCCTTTATCTTTATTTATTTAACAGTGGCAACATTTCATCTACATCAGTAGATGAAAATATAACATATAAACATTAGATTTTAGCAACATTTCTCATTTCTTGGTAGGCCACACAAAATGCACACAAAACAAAAAACATACAGATATACAACAAAAAAGAGAGAGCGAGAAAAAGAGACAGAGAGAATTTTTTTATTTATGTATCTCAAAAATTTCTCTTACTGACTCAGTATCGTGGCCCACAATGAAAATGTGTCTGTCGCAGACTTTGTATAAAAGTCTAGTAAAAAAGTATCAGAAATTATATAGCTAAATATATAGTTAACATACAAACAGAGTGAACTCAAAGTATCGCAACATCTTACTCTATCTTATGGATTCTTAACCTTACAATAATAAAATTCTTTCTTACTTTGTGACCTATATTTTACCGAAGAAGGAAGCGGGCGGGAGGGCATGCTCTCGGCGCGTGCGCACTCTTTGAGTCCCTGAGAGCAACTGTCAGCGGACGGGGGTTGAGCGTCACGACGTGCAGGAGGCTTTGTGGAAGAAGGACGAACTCAAAATGCAGCTCCGTAGCGATTTTCCCAGTTTATCACTGGGTTCCCGAGGCGTGCCTGGACTCGGACTTTAGAATCTAGCGTGTGGTCAGCGAGCCCACAGAGGGCGACTCCCCTCCGGTTGTTTTTATACACTGTCTGCTCGGCACTGTCCATCCGACAGAACTAGTCCAGACATGAGTAACGTGAATCTGATGTTTTGGGACCAGTTGCAGGCTGGCAGCTCCGATGTGGACTGGTGTGAAGGCAATTACCTTATTTACCCCAGCATCGCTGAATTTTACAACACGGTCGGTTTTGAGTCGTTGGACTCGGAGGTTTTCGTTGTTGTTGTTGTCGTTGTTGTTGTTTTGCATATTACAGTTTTGTTTACAGTCATATCCTTTCTGCATTTCCTCGTCTCTCTGTTGCACTGCTTTTTTTCTTCCTTTTTTTTTTTTTTAAATAGCCTTTTCTGCTATTCTCGGGTTAACTACAGCTGGGTTGAACAGTTGGGCTGCTTTTCAGCTTCAGCATCTTGATGTTTATTTTTAGCAGC
>VUQK01015324.1:0-25210 GCA_015106715.1 Bujurquina vittata
TTTACCTCAGGGTTATTTAGGAACATGGTCCAAACAAGGAATAGTACCAACTGGAAGAGTCCAGCAGTATTAATGGAGCAGTTAACCGACCCATGGTAACAACACAATGGCCTTTCTCGACTGTAGCAAACCTCTGCTAAGGTGAGACCTGGATAACTTAATATGTAGACGTTGGATAAGAATAAAAGTCAAAGTAGCAGCTGCATATGCTAAATGCTAAATTAACACAAGCTGTAGAACTGCACAGGAATTTTTAGCCTGAATAAACCTCATTTACATCCCACTGACGCACAAATCAAACAGCAGAGCACCAACAGACATATGAGACATTTAAAACAAATACTGCATTATACCTTTTGCATAGAAGAGATATTGATTATTCATTCATGTGTGTAATAATCATTAATACTGGGACAAATGGAACTTCATTAATGCTTAAATTTGTTTCACTGGTGCTTCTTCTGCTTTGGTAATTAAAAATGTGCAATGTGAGACTGTCACCACAACTAAGAGGAAGTCTGACCCACCCTGGTATATTAAGTCAACTGTTATATTTAAATCTTTACATCAGGACTATACTAAATCAGTTTTAAATGATCTTCAGTTCAAATTAATCCTATTTTATTGTGCAAGAGTACCCTCTTCTTTTTAAACCAAGGGAGACAAATAAATAAAGAATCTTGAACTCATACTGGGCCTCGGTCGAGCTTCTAAATTCATCCAGTATCTGTAAAACCTTGTTGTAGCTCCTTGCTCTGTCCTTTTAAGCTGACTTTCTTCTGGTTAACAAAAGACTTGAAATGCCTGTGGGTGGGGCTCACAGCAAGAGCACCGTGTCTGGGATTACTGCATGACTGACATCACAGCGCTGAGAGTAGACAAACCTGTTGGAAATAGCATGTTTAGAACAGCGTGTTCTGAAGCTTTTGTGGACATGTTTACCCCGAGCATCCTTCATTGGATTAGTATTTACATGACAGAGAAGAAGGGCAAGCACAATAGCACACACACACACACACACGCGCACAGACACACACACACAGGCAGTGATTATATTAAGTGTCTTGGAAAGAGTGTAAAATGTTTATTGTCTTTTCTCAGTTCCAAACGCCAAATCACTGAATTAACAAAACAAGTCATGTTAAAAAATGGAAATGAAAGATACAAAGGAAGGAAGTTAGCAACACTTAAAACCCATTTAGCTATACAACTGAAAAAAATGAGGGGTTTCCAATGGCCATGAAACCATCTGCAGTAAGACCAGAGCCGGCTTCCAATTCATTTTCAATGCGCTCCGCATTTAGACTCCAGTCACCTGAACTGGCCCAGAGCTCCCCCGATCAGTCCAACTGTCTCTTAAAGGATCACTTAAAACGGTTAAATAAAAACAAACTGTGGAAAAAAGCAAAGACTCAGTATATCTGTGCCACTAAAACATAAAAGAAGAAATAATTCAGGAGGTAAGGTGGTCCTGGTTCAGATGCAGCCCGTTGGTCCCGCAGGCTTGGTTGGAGGACGTTCATGAGGAGGAACAGCACGATCTGCTTCCAAATTAAGATGCTCAATTAAAGACAAATATACTCCTAAAATAACATCTTTCATTTCTTCCAGCTACCAAAAAAAAAATATCGGCAGTAGAAAGACAAACACCCAAATTTTCTCAAATAAGCAATGAGGGATATGTTCAAGATCCTTCCACGGGATGCTGTGAGTTACAAAAAGGTGGCGGATCATGTGTAAAAGAAGTTGCAGCAGCCAAACTAGAAGCTTTTATCATGGGGAGGCAAGAAAAAAAGGTGAGTCATGCTCATCGGGAGAAACCTTTGCAATAATACGCGTAACTGAAAAATAGAGAATAAAGGGATGAATTCTATTTATGGGAAATGAAGAAAAAAAAATAGAGCCTTCCAATTCAATTTCTAGAAAATAATACAGGAGCTAGAGTATAATACACACACAGATTAACTGCCTGCTCAGGTACTCAACTTCCTCTTATCATCATTATTACTTTAGTGCAGGAGAAAATAAAATCTGAAACGGAAGCAGACAAACTAAAACAAGCTTCTCTTATTTACACTGAATACAAGTAATTGCATTAGCACGACCCCAGCTCGCTCTGTCCATCAGCTTTGTTGACTGTGGCGTCCGCAGAGTTCACAGGCCGGGGGTGTGTGTGTGTCGGAGGCTGAGGGTGCTGTCTTCAGGGACTGGTATTGAAACTGAAATGCTCAAGTTGAGCCGTGGAAGCTGTACGCATCCCTAACATAAAAAGGCCAGGCTGGGAAGGCTCCACAGTTTTGTTTTTTTCCGCATTGCTATAACTGATCATGTCCAAGCCTCAAGCTGACCCACAGAGAGCAAGAGACAGAGCGAGAAAGAGAGAAACGGGGCTGGGTTAGAGGTTGTCCCCAGGCTGGTACTGAGGCTCGGTGGCTGTGAAGTAGTCTTCCAAGAAGGCCTGTAAGTACTCGAAGGTGGGCCGCTCCTCTGCGTCCTTCTTCCAGCACTGCAGCATCAGCTCATGCAGCGAGATGGGGCAGTCCTGTGGACACGGCATCCTGTAGCCCCGCTCCACCTGCTCCAGCACCTCACGGTTGTTCATACCTGCACATCAAACACATGCAGAAGGTGACAAAGAGCTCTGCCTCTGCACAGTATCACTCTAGTCTTATCGTGCTGAATCTGCAAAAGCCTGTTTAATTAAACTCTGCAGTAAAGTAAACGTCTAGAAGAACCAGAATCAGTACTAAAGAAATACATTTGCTCATTTTAGTCTCTTTGTGGCTTTAGTCACTTTTCACCTGCCTTATAGTTATTTTTCCCAACTCAGATTAATGTTCTGTTGGTTCGCTCTCTAATATCAAAGAGACTCCACATACATCAGACCCACATTCACATCTTTAGCAATTTAGAATCACCCATTAAACTAACCCCGCTGAGTACATTTCTTTGGACTGTGGGAGAACCCATGCAAACGCCGTTTGAACGAAGGACTTTCTTAAAAAAAAGAGCACCGCCTGGTGGCGCAAAATCCACCTTTCACACTGCATTAACCCTGTTTGTTATTAAGTGGACACTGTTTTTCTATTGTTATATGTAACAATGACCTTGAGCTTGACCCCAGTGACCCCATATATAATCCCAACCTTGCTTTGGTCATAAGCTATCTGCCAACGAAGTTTGGTAAGTGTAACCGTTCTCGAGTTATTGAGTGGACACGTGTTGATGACTACAGAAAGTGTCTGGTCAAATATTAGTGGGTGTTCATGTATATATTTGAGCCTGTGTGGATTAGACACACAGGCTCCATTCAGACTTGTGCATCCAGTTCTTGTTTTAAAGTCTTTAAAGATATATGCTGTACAATCATTCCACCCTGGGAAAATTACCATCCTCTTCATGCCCATGATGAGTGTATGTAAACGTCTGACCATAAGTGCATATATCTACACGAAACTCATGTTTCTAGGCTCATTTTTAGGAGCGTCCGAACTGTGAAAACATATTCCTGGGTCAGTCTGGTTGCCTGAGGAGTTTTGTTATAAAGGGATGTCTCTTTCCAGATGACCTGAGAAACCTTCCAGTCAGAAATCTTTAACAGTTTTTTCACGTAGGATAATTCTTTTGCTTGAGAGCAGTTTTCTGCTGTTGTATCCACCATCTCATGAAGCTGTTAACGTGCTGCCGTTCCCTTAGGTCACTGCATGCTAACACCTTCCTCACCTTCTCTCTGCAGCGCAACCAGCCCAGCGGCACCATCTGGTCAAACATGTGTTCCCCCTCCCTGCATGGAGCTGTACGGCCCAGCCAGCCTCTCTCACTCTCTTTTTGTTTCTATGGTAAATGCATCTTTTCCCACAGGGCAGCAGAAGTAATTAAGGGTTATCTCATATTCTGGCGGGGAGAAGAAGGTTAGCCAAGCGTAAAAGAACCTTTTAATCCCATAAACAGCAGCAGGGACTGCCTGCAGTGATAGCTGTGTGTGCTATGGTAACAGCTCAGTGTTTCCAAGAGTTTATCGAGCCACTCAATCAATGCGGACTGAGCAGCTCAAGGTGAACACAGCTGAGCGAGCTGTTTGACCCGTCCCCCTCCTCACCTGGGTAAGGCACCCGACCCTTGGTGACGAGCTCCGTCAGCAGGATGCCAAACGACCACACGTCTGACTTGATGGTAAACTTCCCGTACAGCGCAGCCTCAGGGGCGGTCCACTTGATGGGGAACTTTGCACCTGAGGAGAGCAGTGAGATCACATTAGCATTAATGAAGAGAGCACGTCTGCCTTTCAGGTTCATTCAGTTCAGCATAATCCTTATTCATCTTATACTTTATACAATCACCATCTTTATCTTGGTTTTTCTATCATTGTAATTTTGTGCTGTGTTTTTTATGGACTAGACTTAATTTTTACTCTGAATGTGTGGATTGTCTTTTGATGAATATGAGGAATAAATAGTTTGGTTTCTTTTTGCTCCAGCAGCCTTTGCTTCGTCTGTTTTGTCAGGTTAGACATTCCTGAAAGTTCTTGAATGGTGGGCATAAAAAAATTAGGTGAGAAGGGATGATCTAAATACATTAAAATCCTATCGATAT
This sequence comes from Bujurquina vittata, assembly GCA_015106715.1. Lineage (NCBI taxonomy): Eukaryota > Metazoa > Chordata > Actinopteri > Cichliformes > Cichlidae > Bujurquina > Bujurquina vittata. The sequence goes on from VUQK01015324.1 coordinate 4,594, forward strand.
GGTGCTTTTCCTCGCTTTCAAAAGAAGAGTCTGATCTTGCACTTTACTGGCAAGATTAAAAATGTTAATGTGTACAAAAATGAACAGATATCAGCAACACAGTCTGTCAGAGATTTACAGGAGCTGGATGTAAAATAATTTACATATTTCCTCCTCAGTTCTCTTTGACATGCCTGTTTCACACAGAATACAATCAAGGACTGATTAAACTTTAAAACTTCTTCACTGGAAAAGTCAGGAAGGAAATCAGAGATCAGGTGCTCATTGTATTTCCAGACTGTGCTCCAAAGCAGGGCTAACCCAATCACTGAGACAGCTAGTAGAGACTGATGGACGTGCACAGCAAAATAACTGAAAGAAATGACAAAAATAATGACAGCATCTGCTGAGCACATACAAATGGCATGAATAGGAACAGCTGCTCTGAGCTTCAGCTAACCAGATGACGACAGTTACAGTGTGCTGACTGCTGACACTTTATCGCCAAAAGTATTCACTCGCCTGCCTTCACACTCATATGAAATTAATGACATCGCATTTTTAATCCAGAGGGTTTAAAATGTCGGCCCACCCTTTGCAGCTATAACAGCTTCAGCTCTTCTGGGAAGGCTTTCCACAGGTTTAGGAGTGTTTATGGGAATTTTTGACCATTCTTCCAGAAGCACTGATGTTGGAGAGAAGGCCTGGCTCAAAGTCTAGCAGGTTGAGGTCAGGACTCTGTGCAGGCCAGTCAAGTTCTTCCACACCAAACTCTCTCATCCATGTCTTTACGGAGCTGCTTCGTGCACTGGTGTGCAGTCACGTTGGAACAGGATGGGACCATCCCCAAACTGTTCCCACAAAGTTGGGAGCAAGAAATTGTCCCAAATGTCTTGGTATGCTGAAGCATTCAGAGTTCCTTTCACTGGAACTGAGGGGCCGAGGCCAGCTCCTGAAAAACACCCCCACACCATAATCTACCCCTCCAACAAACTTTACACTTGGCACAATGCAGTCATATCCGATGCTTTGCTTGGTGATGTAAGGCGTGGATGCAGCTGCTCGGCCATGGAAACCCATTCCATGAAGCTCTCTATGCGCTGTTCTTGAGCTATGATGACCGTGTAAACTGCTGACTGCAACTGTGGCTCTGTGGATTTATGTGTGCTTTCAGCATAAAAATGAGCAGACAGATACGACAGCTACTACTGAGTGGTTACTGAAAAATGTTTTCTCCCAATCAGGGAACAGCTAATTCAGCCTGATATCAGAAAATCTCAAAAGCTTCGAGGGTCAGCAGTGAAGTAAAAATGTCTCTGGGGCAGGGAGCGTTTCTGTGTAATGGTGAGCACATATTTGGAGCTGATTGTACTTTCACTGGCTAGTAATTTTCTTGTGGGTGTAATGCAAAGTTTGTAACCCCCAGAGAGAATTTCCTCCATGACCTAATGCAGTCAGACAGTGTGTGTGTGTGTGTGTGTGTCTGTGTCTGTGTGTGAGTGTGTGTGTGTGTGTGTCTGTGTCTGTGTGTGAGTGGGAGCAAGTATGCACATTTAACATCGTGTGTGAATGAGTTGGAAAGGATTTGGGAGCCCCACCTTGTCGAGCTGTGTATTCGTTGTCCTCGATGAGCCTCGCCAGGCCGAAGTCGGCAATCTTGCACACCAGGTTGTCACTAACCAGGATGTTGGCAGAACGCAGGTCTCTGTGGATGTAGTTCATCCTCTCGATGTAGGCCATGCCTGCTGCCACCTAGACGGCAGCACAGAGAACAAAGCTAGCTAAAACATTTCCTGTCTCAACTGTGACTCGCTTTCATTTTATGAAAATGCCATTAGCTGAGGGGAGGCAAAGCTCGTGCTTTGATAAGGCCCTCAGGACGACATGGAGTTGCATTTTGAACTGCAGAAAACAGAAACTTCTTGCTTGGAGACATTTGATTGAAACAACAGAAAAATCTCTAAATACTTGGGTCAAATAAAACGAAGGTGAGCACTTAATGAAGAGGCTGAGAATAAAGTTCACTCAAAACTAGAGCCCATGCCTGTTTGAGAGTTGTGTAACCCATATTTTCATAGTGTGTTTACAAATGCTCCCTAAACATATCACATTCAAGCAGACAGCAGACAGCAATAAGGCTACAGTGACTGCATGTGTGCCTGTGCAGAATGGGCAGATTGTGGGTTGAAACCGTTCATGAGAAGCGCTTCTCCAAACTACAGTAGCGGTCAGAAGTTTGGACACACTCAGTGTGTCATATATCTTCTTTGTCATATATTTGTTTCATGACACGTAAATGTTATCAATTGGTGAAAGGTCTGGACTGCAGACAGGCCAGTTCAGCGCCTGGATTCTTCTGCTACGAGGCCACGCTGTTTTAATGAGTGCAGTGGGTGGTGTAGCGTCGCCTTGCTGAAATTTGAAAGACCTTCTCTGAAAAAGACGTCTGGGCGCGAACATATGTTGCTCTAAAACCTGATGGCGCAAGCTGCCAATTCCATTGGCACTAATGGACCCCCACACCATCAGAGATGCATGCTTTTGAACTGGATGGTCCCTCACGTCTTTAGTCTGGAGGACGTCGTGTCCACGTTTTCCAGAAAGAAATTTCGATTCGTCTGACCACAGAACAGTTTTCCATTTTGCCTCAGAGCTCAGAGAAGTTCACATGGTTTCTGGTCTGCATGACTGAGTGTTTTTTTTGCAGCCTGGTGAATCTCTGCCTCTCTAAGATGCTCTTTTTAAACCCAATCATCTTGCTGACCTGCTGCCAATTAAAATTCATTATTTGCAAAATGTTCCTCCAGGTTTTCCCAACTTTTTTGAGACATGCTCTGTCATCAATTTTAATTTACGCTTTATACAGAGGAACTAATCAGAAGAAGAAGAGTTTGTGACCGTATACGATCATTACTGGCTTTAAAGAGTGTAGTGTCCAGAAATGAGTGGTTGACATCAATCACTCATTGACGCCATAGCCTGATGGCATACCTGTGCTGCCATGTCCACTAGGTTAGGCAGTTTGAGCCCTCGTCCTTCTCCATCCTTTAAAAAGTCCAGCAGGCTTCCTGGAGCAGACATAAAGACACGTCATGTTTACACACATGTAGACAATAAAACACAACTTCAACAAATCAGAGGTGCTTCCTGGCCCTGTGCTCTACGGGAACTTTTTGTAAATCTGAGATGTATTAACCATTCTGACAAATCAGCTGAATGTCTCTGAGACAGAAGGCATCTTCCATACTGCTTCAGTTCATCACTGGTTGGAAAATAAATACAGGATGGCGGACCTAAAAGGACCCCAACATAAATTTCCTCATTCATAGCATTCCACACTGGATTGGCCCTTTAAAAGGCGCTCCTCTCCAGCTTAATTGGTTGACCTAAATGTGGCAGGCCCTGCATGCAACAGACACAGCACTGCACATCAAAGTTTCCATTCTTGTGTTCTCTGGTGATTAATGCAACTCTTTCTTGTGCCGTTTCTGAACTCCAGTGTTTTGAAGGTTTTAATCATCTTCACTCTCTTTGAAATGGAGGGTTTATCGTACTCTTTGGGCTGGAGGGGAGCAGAAACACTTTTACTTGAACGACTGCTTTGACAACCACATTTCCTCTGAATATCCGTGGTCACCAGAAGATCATTTCAAATGCTTTTCTCTGAGTTAGGTGACCTCGCTTTTGGTGTGGTAGCAAGGCACAATCTTCACTGGTACACAAAAATCAAGTTATTTTGCAAATGTGTTCATTTTAATTAGCAAATTTATAGTTCATCTCATCTATAACAGACAGATTATGATTGCTTATGTTCAGAGAACAAATCTTTAATCTTTCCTCTGCATCTTGACTCTTTTGTGTAGATATTTGTGAATAAAATGCCAACTGTGTGCTCCCTCTACCTTTGCCCATGTACTCAGTGACAATGTAAATGGGCTCCTCAGACACGACGGCGTAAAGCTGCACCAGCTTATCGTGACGGAGTTTCTTCATGATCTGAGCCTCCTCCAGGAAGGACTCCGGGGACATTGTGCCAGGCTTCAGAGTCTTCACTGCCACCTTAGTGGTGCCATTCCACGTTCCTGGTACAGAGACGCCGGCATCAGTACAGTGAGATACATGGATTCACATTTGAATTGTGTAATTTTAAAGTCAGGCTCGACAACCCTGCTGTCTAACCTGAAGACATGATTGGCAGGTATGAGGTGACTGTAGTGAAAAACAAGGGGAAAGTCTTGCTATGAAATGATGAGATAAACATGCAGCACAGGATAAGATCAGGAGACTGTAAGGGAATAATCTTTCATGCACAGTGGTGGGGCTGGAGGATAATTAAATGTGTACAAGATTTGGAGTGGACATTGATTTGAAATGGCTTTTAAAGGCTTGGAGAGAGATTCAGCGGGGCTTTGAGAGTCACAATATGCCAACATGGGAGTGGATAATCCCTTGTAGGATGATCAACAAAAGCGAGCCTGTAAGCTCCTCGCTGGCTACATGTCAGTGACTGTTGCACACCATGGCTGTGCCACCGATGCACACTCTATCAAAACACTGTGCTGGGATGCAGGTAAAGGCATGGATGACTGATATTACTTTACTAAAGGAGCACCCCTTTTATATTACTCTGTGACAGTATACATGCAAGAATATTAGTAGTGGCGCAAATGTTAGACAGAGCCTATTTGCTAACATTTGACCTACTTGTATAATTTAAGAAGCTTAATGTAAGGGTAAGCTCATATGTGAGAGTGGGCTTCTGCAGCATTGCAGCTGTGCAGTCACTTTAGGGAGTTGGGACCGGTAACCTGCTGGATAGTGATGCAATAGGATCATAGAGGTTGGGTGTCATCTGGGTGAAGACCTGACCTCTGACCTCAGTATGTGTTCAGCTGGAATACGATAAGAGTGCAAAAACTGCAGTAACATACCTTCAACTTTTCATTTTGGCGCTCTGTACTGAAGAGAAGACACATACTACTGGGGTATAAAACTGTATTTATAAATACCAGCTGATTTTCAAAGAGACTTTATGGATTATGTGTTCAGAAACCAACACAAAAATTTCGTGGGAATGCTGGAGAGGGATAAGAAAGCATAAGCTTTCATCTCATATTGTTAAACAAAACTGCACATTGTTTCTTGGCGACATGAATACATGGATGAGCATAAAGGACGACCTCCACGTGTATTCGTGGGGAGGGCTACAGTGAAAATTTTAAAAAGGGTACTTTTTCTTGAATTTCCTTACCATAAAACACATCGGCAAAACATCCCGTTCCCAGCTTTACTTCCAACTTAAGTGCGTCTCTGCTGATCTCCCAGGCATCATGACTCAAGCCCATAGTGTCAGGGATGTAGTTCACACACACGCCCGTTAAATTATAGCACAAACCATCTGCACTCTCTACAGGGGGGAGGGAAGGTAAGGCACACAGGGTTAGGGGAGAGGAACATGCAGTGAGGTCCACATGGAAGGAGGCCGTCTTTAGGCTGTGAGAGGTTCCTGACACACTGGATGACTTTTCCAGATGATTTTGGCTGAAAGGGATCCGAAACCAGGAACATTTGATTGGCAACATCCCCAAACTAAGAATTATCAAAATTTTCTTCCCCATGTTGTCATGTGATCCCACCCGTTGGATTATTTGCCTGTGTTTTGGACTGTGTCTGGTGTCTCTTCCAGCTCGGTGCGGCTCCTTCCAAGTGGCCTCCTTAATCGGAGGCGACCAGATTCGTACCCATCCAGACCTCCCCAAACTGCCCATTCCCGAGACGCTTGATCAGCTGCAGCGACTCCCGTGGGATCTCCCACACGTCTTTGGTTTTGACAGACAGGTCAGCGAGGCGGGGCATGCCTTTGTGGCAAGGAACCACTAAGCGACAGCAGAGCCCCGCAGCTCGATCTGCACACGGTGCACGGCAACGCACAACAAAAAGAGCACAGAGACAGAAGATGCACAGAGAGTTAGCGCAGCACCCTACAGGAAAGAGAGAAATGCTTAAGAGCAGCACAATAACTGGAAACACAGTAAATAACAAAGCTGATAGTCACAAGATCCAGCTGTAATCAGCATTATGTGGCCTCTTTTATCCTTCCTGATCATCAAATCAGTCAGTGCTGACATATGCAGGTATCCTACTAAAATGATATTATGGGAATCCTTTTACCTGTTCTGAAAGTAATAACAAACTTGAGTTTTTGGAGTTAGCTTTTTATGTGATAACTTAGTAAGAGCTTCAAAATAAGGTGGAAATCTACTGACAACTTCTGCGTGAAATTATTTATTATAGCAAAAAAATGTAGTCAGAGTTGTCTATGCTCAGAACTCATAACAATCTGTAAAACTAATGAGTGATGAGTATGCCACACAGCCTACAGGTAGGTAGTGGAGCGGTTAAAGCGGGAGGCAGTGATTCAGGGCAGCCCCGGCTCTGACAGGTCAGAGAGAGAGAGAGAGAGAGAAGGGAAATTTTGCAGCCTAAATAGACAAACAGCCAAATTGGGGGTTGTTTTTAGGTTTTTTTTGGTATATTTAAAGTGGACTGATTGAAGGAGCTGGCAGGCCTGTTGCATTTTTTGAGTGTGTTATAAGGTCACGACACCATTTGTTGTTGCATGCTTAAAATGAACCAGTACTTAGCTGTGCAGTTATGCTTGAAAGTTAAACCACACAAATGGTTATTTCAGGCCTGTTTCATCTACTATTTGTTGCTGTTGACAAACAGTAAAAGTCTCCTATGCTGCTGGAGCACCAAAGCAACATGTACACTCAAAGACTCTGTGTTACAGCTCACTGTGGCTAATGGCATTTATGACTTGCATACAGTTTGCAGTGATGGTGGTAATTTACGTAAAGCGATAGCTGCAAAGGGGAATATGTACATCTTCAGTTATGTAAGGTTAAATCTGAGGGGACTTTGTGCACTGAGAAGCATTGATGGGCATGCTTGTTTAGGCAGCTGGGTTGAGCTGAGCTACTCTGGCTGCTTCCATCTGGATCATCCCTGTTTGCTGTCACTTTAGCTGATAACACTGTGCCGTCTATGTTCTCATTCGTGTTACCCTGTTGGACGTGCTCATGTTTGCCCCTGACTGACTAAGCCAGTGGACTCAGTCAGTTTCCGCAGGTTACTTTGCGCTGATATCTAGAGAGTACCCCTCCCTTTGTCCTGCCCAAACACCAATGATAACGTGATCCTTACCACCATGCCTTCTCTCCCTCCTCACGGTCACCAATAAGACCCCAGTGTGTTTGCACGGGGCAGTAAAGATGAGATAAAGGCCTGCGTATCACTCATAGGAGCGTTAAACCTGTAACTGGGCCATCAAAGCCCATCGGGGCCACCTGCCTGCCGCCACAGCTGTTCCACTCAAACATCAATACAGCTCGCTGTTTCCTCTGCTGGCTGTCATAAAAGCTGTCAATACGTGGACCATAACCACACACAGAGCACAAAAGCAGAGGTGGCAGCTTAAAGGAGTGAATTTAGAGTCTCTTTAATGAGTTTGAGCCAATATCCCTCAATGAAAGCTCATTTTATTTCAAACTAGTCTGTGACGGAGCACTTCATGAAACATGCTCAACTAGATTTTTATCTGCTTATGATTACAGTTATTAAAGTTGATGTTTTTTTCTAATTTATCAAAAAGCTGAGAGTGACCTCTGACATCCACTGATCCCCTAGAAGCAGGCACTCAGCAACAGTAGGAACCTCTGAGGCCGGCTCAAGGAAGGGCAGCCATTTATTTTATGATGACACACTTATGGAAGCTGATTTCTACCACTAAAAAACTAAAACAATTATAATTAACAACAAAAAAAAAAAGAAAAAAAAGAAAACTTACTCTCCCTTCTTTTTGACTGCAGAGGAAGTACAGTACCAGTCAAAAGTTTGGACACACTCACCCGTTCATACAACAAACAGTTAACAAAGTCACCATCAGCTGCTGGTCAGAACAAATAAGGCTAGGTTTGACTCTCGGCCTGTGAGTGTATTTGGGCGCTGGATTCACAGCCGAGATGAGCATGTGATGCTGCTTTCTGACCCCTGCAGCTGATGCGAAGAATAGAACCACAGCCTACGATGCCAGATATGCTCTTTAAGAACAAGTAAAATAGTGGAAAGCAGAAAGCAATAAAAGCAGACGTGTGTCGTCAGAACCATTTGTCATTTAGAGTTGTGATAAAGTACAGATGGACGCTTAATGACACATCACATACAGGAAATCCATGGCATTGATTTTAAGACTTAAAGATCGATATGTCAATGAAAACTGGAGCGTGACAGAAAAAGTATCCTTCAGAGTGAGAGGCGCACAGGATGAGAGTGATAACACAACAAATGATACACAATCATTACAAAAATAGAAACACACTCCATTGAGACACGAGAGGGAAAAACAGAATGCATGAGTAATTTATGTGTCAGTGCACCAATGCAGTGTCCATCTCCAATAAAGTCAATACGCACATCTGGGCTCAGTGGTCCCTTCAGAGTGCTCTGATGCTCCATGTTTGCTGCATTACAATGAACACGAATACAGCTGCATGTGCAAAGTAGCAGGTCTCCTAACACACTGCATGTCTTTGTGTCTCACAGCAAGAGTCATCTTTTATTCCTGTACGTGAAAATGGGTAGACCAAATGCAGTTATACAGTGTAACAGTGCGTGCTTAATGCATTTGTGATCAATTCAGGGAAATGGACACCACACAGTAGACTTTCCTATTTGGGGTTATGGAAATGGGGCCACATTGTCAACACTCTGTGTCCATCAACAGATCCCTCCATGGGACCATCTGTGTGGAAACCTCTTAAAAACAGAGTGGACAATGCACTCCTTTAAGTATCATTCATCCAGATGTGGTTGTTTTCAGGCTAATTTACACAACTTTCTTTTTCCAGTGATGCAGGTTTTAAACTACACTAGACAATGTGGAAACCTGCATCATACAATCAATCTGATCTGACATCTGTATCATACACCACCTAATACAACCATAAATATACCAAACATCTGCATGTCCTCTTGTTTTGTTAAAGCCATTTTCCAGATTATTTTCTGCAATGAACTTTAAGTCCAAATGAATCAGATTTGGCCTTAGAGTAATCAGAATACAATTGAAATTTGCAACTACAAACAAAAGAAGTAGTATTGTTTAATTCCTCAGTCAAAGTGAAAGCTCGATGCAGGTGATAAGTTCAGTCTAGACTGAAGCAAAAACTACCAAGCTGAATTTCATAAAACTTGCTGAAGAAGTGGAGCATGTAAAAAGGATAAATGCATTTAATTCTGGTGTGGATCTGGATGAAGTGAACCTTTTTTCTTAGTTGCAGCCTTTGCTACAGCAGCTTTTCATATTTTACAGTTCAAAATGATCCATATTTATCTTACACTGGGCATTTTAGCTCTGGTCTCCCTTCCTTTAAGCTTCCTTTATTCTGACTGGCTGCCCATCATCAACACAAGGTTTTAAAAGGACTATATAATTTATAATTTATATGACAGAAAATAAGGAAATGCCCTCTTTAAACCTGCCAAATAAAGCTGCTTTAAAGTCATCTGAGCTGAATTTGCTGTATTTAGTGGGCCAATTTAAATACTGTATTTGCTTTGTTAATTATTTTATTACTTAATGTTCTTATTTAAATGTATAAATATATTTTTACTTTACTGTAATCATTTTGATATAGTTTTACATTATTAACATTTCTGTTTGGTCATAGTAGTGTTCTGTTTTATTAAGCTAGATCATATTTGTTATATTGGTTTCCCAGTGTTGAGATAAACAATGTAAGTATAAATAAAGCAAATGGACAAAATTAGCCTCTAAATATATTTTAAGATTAACAAGCACACACCTAACCCTTTACCTCAACATAAACCTGTAAACATAAAAAGCAGCGTTGTATTATGCAATATTAGACTTTATTCAAAAGTTCCCAAATCAATCAAACAGGTGAAAATCCTGATAGATCAGCATTAGAATAAAATCTAAATAGAAACTCAATATTTTGAACAGTTCTATTTATTTTGAATAACAGGTCCCAAAATTTACTTCAATAAATAATGAGAATGGCTCATAACCAAAGCTGATACCCTGTTTCAGAAATATGTAACAGGTTTTTCCTTTCCATTGTCCACCTCTCCATCAGCTTTAATGAAATTCAGCCAAAACGGCACTGAACCCTGCTGTGGATGAACCAGACTATAATCTAAAATCTAAAATGAACAATAGATTTTTTTTCTACTAAAAAGAACTAGAATATGAGAACAAAAAAAGAACAAATTTCAGAGATACATTTTTAAATGAACTTTAAATACACAGCAAAAGTAGTAACACTGTATCTGTTTGATCTGATTTCTGAAAATAACCTTTACAAAACACCAAAAATACACTGAGAATCTTTTTGTTTTACCTGAGTAGTGCTGAACCAGCTGTTGCAGTGTATCAAATTGAGCCCTGGTGGTGATGTAGTAGCCGCCGCTGTCCAGCTTTCGGATCTTATAATGCTTGACATGGTCACCTTTCACATCATCCCAGTCTCGTATGGATAAGGAGAAGGCACCTGGGGAATATGGACCAAGAGGTTGAGGGGATGAGGCTCTAATCACTGACTCTTTAGTACTCACGCCTACAGATTCTATTATTTTGCAGAGGTTAACCCACTGCTATAGCTCACAAAAGCCTTGTGGGAAATATCTGGGTTTTTTTTTTTTTACCCTTTGTGGTTTCACTTTCTCGGATGAGATAGGTGCCTCCGGGGTTGCCAGTGGACAGTAGCTGCCTCTCTGCATCCTTACGGCCCAGTTTACCAAAGTACCAGCTGCAAATACAGGAAAAGATGTCAAGTCAAACAATACAATGAGCAGATCCACTTCAGCCACTTCCCCTCACCTCTTGTTCAAGTCATGCATCACGGTCCTTCTATTTTCTGGGTTACTGCTAAAGCTCATTTTGACAAGGTATTAGAAAGTCCCGCACAGTACCGTGGAAATCTATAGCCTGATAATGGGTACGACTCTGCTAAGATCAGTGGAATTATAAAGAGGCCATTTATTTATCCTTTAATGTACACCCTGATTTTGTTAAGTGCTAGCTGTTCCGGGGCCCAAAATTTGTATGATACCACTGGAATATCAGCTACCTCAGCCAATCATTGTGATGTCATCACTGAGTCTTGCTGCCAATTCCAGCAAATTGACTTTTTAAGATTACATAACACGTGTAACAATGTGATTATGAAATCGAGTGACGATGAGGTGGTCAACATGAGACGGTTATCGAGTGTGAAACTGAGAACCTACAGTGGGTGTTGATCCTCCCACGTAGATGGCTCCGTGCCCATGTGGCACAGAGATTACAATTAATCAGTCGATTTCAGATACTCCTGATCTCAACTTATGTGTATAAAGCACACCTGTATAAAGAATCAATTTCTTCCCTTCCAACCTCTCCACCACCGTGGCCAAGACCAACGAGCTGTCAAAGGACATCAGGGACAAGATTGTAGACCTGCACAAGGCTGGAATGGACTACAAGACCACCAGCAAGAAACTTGGTGAGAAGCTGACAACTGTTGGTGTGGTTATTTGGAAATGGAAGAGCTATATATCATGAAAAAGGTTGTGGATCAGCCCAAAAATATATGGGAGGAGCTGGTTACTGATCTAAAGGCAGTTGGGACCACAGTCACCAAAAACACCACTGGTAACACACGATGCTGTAATGGACTGAATATGCTGTTATGCTCAGCTTACTTAACCAATTTCTGAGTTCATTTTTATCTGTATTATTGCCTTTTCAATTGATGCGCCACCAGCAGTTCCTGCTTAGTACGAAATGTTACCTGCAGCCCATTTAGGTTGCATTAGTAGTCTAGCTCTTCCAGAATAACACACGCATACATGCCATTGCACTAAGCTTTGCTGTGCCTCCCAAGTGTGGAGGAGATACCAGCAGATGGACCGTTGTATGAGGAGAGCTGGGCAGGGATATAAAAGGGCATTAACCTGGAAGCAGAACAAGAATCTGCTCATTTGTGCACGGAAGAACAGGAGCAGCACTGCCAGAGGATACTTGTCGATGTTTCTCACCAAACGGTCAGAATCAGACTTCACGAGGGCGGCATGAGAGCCCGACGTCCTTTAGCAGGTCTTGGGCTCACAGACCAGCACCGTGCAGCTCAAATGGCATTTGCCACAAAATACCAGCAAAGCTAAATGCACTTTAATATTGCAGAATAATAAAGATGTAGTAAAAGACTAACATATAAACAATCAAATCTGAAAACTTTCTCTTCTTCTTTCAGAAGGCTAGCAAAACCCTTCAATAATGAATTTTTGTTCCACTGTAACCAAACATGGAAATACAGGTTGAGGTAGAGGGAAAAACGTATATTTTTAACACCTCCTTGTGTTCCCACACAGACTGAAACTGCACCGAGAGCGGGAGTCTCACAGAGGAAGAACCGTGCTCTAAGCCCAGCATGCTCCACTGGGCTCATGATTCTACTTCACAGTTAATTGGCTGACTCTTTATTCAGAAAAAAAAAAAACAAAACCTGAGAAAACTGACTGAGGAAGATTTCAGTATTCACCCATTTTATATCAGCATGATACACAATGGTTGATTAAGGAGTTCTTTCCTGCATTAGCCATACATGTAAAAATATATGCACCCAATGGGGGGGGGGGATCCCAGCAATTGGATATTTTTACTTCTCTCTTACAGATTGCCTGACATTTCAAATTCTAAATCCATCTCTTTATAATGTCACATAAATGCCATTTTATCAGGCCGGTAGAAAAGCCTGCCTTGAGAATAAAGTATGAACTCTGGTAAGATGAACTTCCTTTCCCAGAAGGTTAACTGAGCACGTGCGGCTGCCAGTCTGAGGCCTCACATCCACTAATCTCGAGCGACTTCAGAGCACATTCCAGATGAAAGTCACTGGGCCCGAACGAGCGCATTTGTGCATGTGCACTCACACACATATGCTACTTACTCTTCAGCCTGGATAGAGTCCACTGGAGCCACGTAATTACTGGGAATGTAGCCGCTGCCACCGGTAGTGAGGGAGCGAGCGTCCCACCAGTCCCCTTCACTGAAAGAGAAAAAGATTAATAGGGTGAGGAAAAAGGGCAAAAACAGAAGGACCGCATTCATACACTTCATTTTATGAGTGGACATGCTCTGGTCCACTGACTTGTGGAAAATATATTGGACTCTATGAACCCCATCCCAATTCAAAATCAAGAACCAGCAAATAGAAATGCAGTGCTTTCAGGAGAGGAGCTTATTTTAGTCACTAAAGGGTTCACTGCTATACAATGTAATTATATGAAGTTAAGGAAATTCAAATTTGTAATACTGTCCTAATTTGTTTAACAAAATATTATTTTATATGTAATACATAATTTCTAAATTTGACTAGATGAAAAAAATCGGAGATAAGAAAAAAAAAATCTGAGAAAAGAGTTATTTAGGATGTCATTAACTTGGCATATGGATGCTGGAATTAGGAAGTTCTGGAATTAGGAAAAAAACTTTTGTACTTTTTTCCATACAGTGTACTTGGATGGGTTTGGGAGTATCAAAATGTGAGCATCAAAAGCACAGCCTTCTCTTACAGTGCACTGAATTACATTTATTATCTGTTGCATTACCAATATGTGACAGATTTACAACAGAAAAAGTGTACTGGGGCAGTATGAATCGGTTGATCACTAAAATGGCAATATTTGAACGTTTGGCTAGCTTGGAAGAGAAGTCAATCACAAAACACTTTCAGCCTGATGTGATATTTGCTACTTTCAATATTTTCTCAAATTTAAAGGGTATGCAGACACTTTTTTCAGCTCAGCTCACAATGTGCAGATGGGTGACAAATTTGAATGATTTGAATATGTCAGTGCTTAATCATCGTTAATGTAGAAATACCTTCAAAATGAAGCCACAAAACTGCAGCAACTTCATGATTTTGAAGCTGACAGCTGGGTCAATGGTGGAAATTCCATGATCCGGTTGCATACGTAACCCTCTAATACATTTACTACCAAGTTATACTTTAATCAGCGGTATCCTGTTCTCTTATTGGTAGTCAGTTCAATTGCTTGCCTTCAAGTTGAAAAAGTTGGTCTCGGGACCCGTTCGCTTTGTGTTGCCGACATTTTTTCACCCTTAATTGTTTAAAGTCTCAAAATGCCATTGACTTTCTGTGGTCTATGGTCACCACATGGCTACGACCTGCTTCCTGTGTGGATGCAGCTTTAGGTGCTTTTGAAACAAAGAGATCAATAAACTCAGTGAGTGGAAGTGTCCACTGGGGAGCTCTCTCAGAACTACACACCCATATGTGGCTTCTTTCTGTTGAGTAATAACCTGTTATAACTGCCATATGGTGGTAGTTGGTATACCAACCACAATTATACAATACAATAATAATATTAGGATAAAAATGATTGGAGCTGTGCTTGTTGCATGTTTCACGATAGTAGCGGAGTTGAAAAGACAGGGTAGAAAGGTTGCTAACTGAGCTACACACAAAACAGGAAGGAATTCATTCTAAGAGTAGGAAAGTTCCTGATGTCCAAAGCAGCCCTGCTCCTGAAAATGCTCACTACAGCGCACTACAATCTTCCACTAAAAATATTAACCCATGATTAGCACTATTTTCTCCTCACTGATATGCTGTACCACTCTGTACTTATTTGTATCATGTTCCTTACACACTAGGAGGTAATGGCTTTGGATGTGCGTGAGTTTGTCTGTGATGCTTATAAGACACAGAAGGGAGTGGAGGAAAGGGGAGGAGTGACGAGGCGTTGTTGAGCCTTCATTTATTCTGAATAAAGCCATGATTGGGGATTGCCTGGGGACGACATCCCAGGCAGAAACAGCCATGCTTCCCTTTGTTCACAGGGGATCCCTCGGGAAGGGAGGGAGAGAGGCATACACAAATTCCCAACAATCTTCCTTCTGAGAGTAAAAAGTATGCAGCAATAAGAGGACGTGCTTGTTCTGTGTAATGTCAATATGCGTGTTTGTATGGAACTGGGGAGGCATAAGGGTGGGGTGGGTCCCAGTCTGTCCCGTTACTTCTTTTGTCTCCAGAAACAAACCCCTTAAACCAACTTTGCACCACCACAAAAAGACTGAAAACAACAACAAGAATAAACAACCACCCTCCTGTCTCCAAATGGATTCAAATCCTCTTTCCCTGTGGTGACTGCTGATGAGAGTATAATTAAACACAGGACTGTGCTGACTGAGACGAGTGGTACAGGCAGCCATTCACGACACCACAACACGTTTATTCATAGCCTGCAGTCAGATCAGAACAATTCAGGTTGCATTTACTAATGGTGTAGTCGTGTAGCATTCTGGTAAAACAGAAGCTCTTTCCTGATTATGTCTGATGAAGCTTCACAATAACACATACATGGTGGGTTATAAACAAACTGAGCTGAAGACAGTGGCTTCTAAACATTTAGGGATGTTTCCTCTAGGATGTCATCGTGCAAAACACAGGAAAAACACTGCCTTCTGTCAGCTGATGCTCTCCCAACAAAAGCTCGGTGCCCGGGCAGGCGGGGGCATCTGTCAGTCACTGCCAGCTCTGCCAGGCTAGAGCAGACGAGGGATTTAGACTCTTTTACTGCCTCTCTCCAGCAGGGGTCAGTGTGGGCAGCTGAAAGCAGCCCTGTCCATACTTGAGGCTGGTTTAAGGCGGTGTGCCTTGGGAGGACGGAGAGAGAAGAAGGGGGAGAAGATGCAGCTCTCTGTGGCTCACGATGGAGAGGGAGATCGAGAGAAAAGAGGAAGAGGAGGGAGCCTGGGCTCCAATGACACTATTTGCCTGCTCTGGCTGGAGCCTAGCAAAGGCCGAGGTATGTAGTGGAATGTGCAAGACAGTGGGTGTGGTGAGGAGGAAGTCTAACTATACGGTGCCAAAGTCTGATACAATAACAGATTAAAATCATGCATAGACAAAAGACTGAAAAATTAATCAGAAGAAAACTTACAGGGCATCTGCATTAATATTTAACATTAGAGGTTTATGCTTATTTAGAATAAAAAGTCAGCATAACTGCTTATACAGTAACTAGCAGTACTGTGGCTGCTACTTAGATCTCACTTCCACCAGGAGTGGTGGGGAATTTGCATACTTCTGTACCTGTTTGCCCTGAATTTTGCCTCTCAGGTTACATACAGATTACTCTATAACACCCAGGGCTCTAATCAAGGTTTTTTGGAAAAACTGAGCTCATTATTTCCCTCTAATGCCCCACTGACACCAAAAAGATAAATTCTGAAACACTTGGGCTGCCCGCTTAATTCTATGACTTGTTTTAAATGCTGGCATTTGAGATCAATTTGCTATTAAACAATTCTCCATCTTGTTTTCTGAAGCTAACCCAGACTCTTCCCAGTGTATGTCCGTTCTTTAAACCAATCTACTTTATGTTGTTCTAATAACTTCATGGAAAATGTTGCTGAGAAATTAAAGATTATCAGGCTAAAGGCCCCACAGACTGCTCTCATTGCCTGTTTGCACCGTCCCTTAAAATGAGCTGCCATCTTATAGAAACAGCCTTAACGCTGATTGACCACGAGTCCAGTGAAACCTGCAGTGGCTCTTGTTTTGATGGGTGTGTCCATGTCCCGTTAACAATGGCCTGAGCTTCTGGTTGTCTGTACATGTGCATTGTGGATCAACGTCTGGTCTTCAACAAGAAATTGATAAAACACTAGTGTACTACACAAGCTGATGCTGCAGGCTTTGGCATTCCAGTCACTGTGCATACGTGTTCTTTGAAATCACAGATCTAGCAGTGTAGTGACAGTTCCAGCCTCTTGTTTAGTTCTGAAAGAATATGGGTCCCCTCTGCAGTGCTATTCTTCATATACTGAGCAACCTTATTACAATGAAATGTGAAGGAGAACAGGGTCAGAGCGCAGTCCCAGCAGTCTCCATGCTCTCCTCAAATGTCAGCGCACTGCTGCAGAAAACTAAACAAACAGAGAGGTAGCAAAGGATCATCCAGCAGGCTGAGATGCAGCCGGACGTAGGCATAAAGAAAAACCATCCAGAACAGCTAAAAGGGCTGGCATTCACACACACGCACACACATTGCTGCAGTTCTGCTGACTGGAAGAAAGGCAAGCCAACATGACTGTGGGTGTAACCAGGCACTTCCTGCCCAGGTTCAGAAGGAAGTCTTGAAGTTATCACTGCTGGCTGAAGACCCTGCTCCACCCTGTGTAAACCCTAAATAAACTGTATTTACTCTCAACTGTCATACTGCATGTTCAAGCCACCACTTTTAACTCAAGTAAAATGCTCTGTATCCTTTAATACCATAGCCTATGAAAAGCTGCTGCCAATTCTGGATTTCTTAACCACATAATTTGGATTTAGGTCTTATTTCATGTATTGAATATATGAGTTTTCAACAATGAGTTTGCCAGAGCTGAACACGACTTTTATGGTTTTGTAGTTTCACAAACTGAAACAGTAAAGCAGTTATTTTGGTCTCTTGCTTGCACAACAAACTGGCAATTTCACCTCCTCTGAAAACTTGTCTTCTCCTCTACGACCAGCTAACAGCATCCTCTTGAAAACTTGCATTTCTCCTGTGGACAGACTGATAAGCAGCTGCAACTTACGTGCTGTTGATAATCTGGAACCTCTCTCCTTTCTTGAAGCTGAGGTCATCTTCTGTCCGTGCTTCGTAGTCATAAAGTGCCACAAAGAGGGTGACTCCTGCAGGAAGGACCAAGCCACAGTATATAAGCACGAGGAGGATCGGCAAGAAAACGAATCTTAAAATTACATACTGAACTGAAAAGAGCTACATCAGAAGCTCCTGAATAATAAAGAAATAGATACTAATTGGTGATTCCAGTGTCCAAGCATGTCAGTCATGATGAATTAAATAGAAGCTTGACAAATTTTTACAAATGATCACTGATGAAAGTGGAAAAAGGTCATCAAAGAATCAAAGCTTATAATAAAACTTTAAGAGTTTAAAAAAATAATTGACTGTGTTCTGGATTAGACACATGTTCTGGCAGAGGTTGAAGAACACTGCAGTGGGCCTGTAAGGACAGCTGGCAGCACCATCATTTTTAGTCTGGAATAAAATAACTTCTCTGATCTTTCAAAACTTCAAAATCAGAAAAAAAACCCTTTTCAGATGGTACCCGTAGTAGGTAAAAATTAAACGTCTTCTACAAGATCTTCATCAGATGAATGGCTGAGGACAAAGAGAAGCTATCTTAAGTAGAAAAAGGCTGAAATATTGCACTGATTGACACGTGGTACTCAGGAGGGTCTTCCATGATTTTTTTTTTACTGATGTTAAAATAAGTCACTATTTATTAAACATACTTTTTGGTTGCCAGTTGGAACTGGAACTACGACCATGGTATATTTATTAGGTTCTAACCAGCCATCTACTCATAAGATATTTATTAAACATTACAAGAAAATATTTTTGTGGAGTATGATTCAGATTTTTTAATTTTTTCACCTCATATCTTAAATTTCTTATTTTTAACTTTATTTATGAACCATGTTCAGTAAAACCAGTTCCCTCTCCTACCACCTGTCTTAAAAAGCAGATACAAATTATTTTTTGCGTTTTCAGTTACAAAAATGCATTTCAAAATCTACTCGATGGATTGGAACAAAATTTGAACTGACACTTGTGGCTCCCAGAGCATGCATCATAATAACTATACTGTAAATATAGGCACTATCAAAGATTGGCATATCATCAGCCATTGGGCTGACATCAGCCATTGGGCTTGGCCTTTGTTATGAAGGTGAACAATCCTTAGAGGCCAAAAACGTTTTTTGTAATCAGTAGTAAACATGCTTTATAATGCTGTAAAGTTGGGCTTTTTAACATGGGAGTCTATGGAGACTTTTAGCGGCAGCCTCAGCTGCCTGACCTGTTGGCCATAACGGATTAATTGTACACACACTGACTTCATTATAACTTTGTCCATGTTTATCATGAGCATCCACTGTTTTAAAAGTTTGTATACTTATAACAGAAAAAAACTACCCTGTCAGCACACATCGGTGGGCCCCATATGCGATAAGTAAGGGCACACATTATGGACCCCATACGGTTTTGTCCGTAGTTTCCATGGTGGCCCTACACAGGTTTGCCCAGATAGATATTAAAAGGCCCTGAATGTGTTCATTTGGACCCAGATGGTTGACTTACATGAGGCCCATGCATGGCCCATGCATAGCCCATGCATACATGGTCCATCTGGACCATTTGTGAATTTGGTTGAATAAGCAAACTTATTTAATTTACATTTTCACTTTTACCCGATGGGTAGTTTCAGTCATAGTCATAGTCATACTTTTGCCTCCTCCTTTACTTACTTACTATCACTATATTATACTGGTAGACTAACCTTTGCAGAACCAATATTCTTCTCCCTCATGTTCCTCCACCAGTTTTGCTAACTATCACAGAACTAAGAAAGAACGTATCTTTTTAATATCTCCCAGCAGGACTCTTTTTTTCTCAGGAATAGTTTCTGACCCTGACATGCCTGCTCTTTACTTTTATGTAAAAATGTTGTAATGTATTTTAGGCTTATTGCATACAATATTATTGGATAACAGCAGGAGGTCAACAGTGTACAAGTGTGAGGAAAACAGAAATTCAGACTGATATACAGTTGTGATGGGTAGGATACTCCCTCAAAAACAACCAACCAACCAAACAACCAACCAAACCAACCAAACAAACAAGGGCATTTTAGCCTCAATACTGCTTCAGTCAACTTAAGGCATGATTGTGAAATGGACCACTCATTGCTTGTGTTTAATTGGAGATCAGACTGCACAGCACCAAACTGAGAGGTCTCCACTAGGTGACCAGCAGTGTGCTGGAAAAATTGCTACAAGACAGTTTAAGGGCTATGGTAAAATTTCCAGATTAACCTTAAAAGTCAGCATTACTGCAAATCCACCACCTGAATTACATTAGCTGACATTAATGTGACTGTAGTATCAGGGTAGTGAGTGGTTCTACACTGAATTGTCCAGTGACAGAAGCTTGGGTATGGCCTCCTTCCCATCAGACAGGCTAAAACTCCTGATAAAGACCGTTCCTCCGTCCATCCATCGTCTTCTGCTTATCCGGGGCCGGGTCACGGGGGCAGGAGCCTAAGCAGAGAAGCCCAGACTTCCCTCTCCCCAGTCACCTCCACCAGCACATCAGAAGGGACCACAAGGTGTTCCCAGGCAAGCCAAGAGATATAATCTCTCCAGTGTGTCCTGGGTCTACCCCGAGGCCTCCTCCCAGTGGGACATGCCCGGATACCTCACCCAAGAGGCGGCCAGGAGGCATCCTAATCAGATGCCCGACCCACCTCAACTGGCTCCTTTCGATGTGGAGGAGCAGCGGCTCTACTCTGAGCCCCTCCTGGATGGCCGCACTCCTCACCCTATCTCTAAGGGAGAGGCCACCCAGCCTTCGAAGGAAACTCATTTCTGCCGCTTGTATTCGCAATCTTATTCTTTCGGTCACTACCCAAAGCTCGTGACTATAGGTGAGGGTAGGAACGTAAGGTAAAGACCAGTGGGCAGGAAAAGCT
>VUQK01015327.1:0-11966 GCA_015106715.1 Bujurquina vittata
GTGTGTGTGTATGTGTGTGTGTTGTGTTCATGTTCAGGACATTAGGTGTGGTTGTTAACTGCATTGACATCTGCATTGCTTGGTTTGTACTGTACACACATACACACACACACACACACACACAGACCTCTCTGAACCCAACCCACTCCCCTCCACAGTGCTTGGGTCACCTGTGTTGATTTACTGTCAAATCTTCCAGGATTATCAGTAATCCCACAGAAGTACAATCTGTTGGCTGACAGCTGTGCTCGCTCTAACAGTGTTGCTGTTTCCCGTGCACACACTGCCCTATATACCCAAAAAAACCTTCTCTTCCTCCACAGAAAGAGAAAAGAAGAGGAAAAAAACATTAATTTTCTGCATCAATGGATTCCAATTGACAATATTCTGCAGCCCTTATCTGTGGTATTTTGTTGTATTTGACTATAATGTGGTGCTGCTTTCTACTTTGATGGATTAAGGGGTTGGTGTAAATTTATTGCTGGTAAATAAGTATGATATTGGGTATATTCTCACACTGTCACAGATCCTCCTATGGGGTTTCACCCTCAGTACATCAAGGCTGGTGTTTTTGAATATTACAAGGAATGACTCGGTAATAATTTAGCCATCACTTCTCACATTTCACTCAGGGACTCGGTGTTCAATCAAACCAAAAAAACAGTCACGCATCTCTTTTTTGTCATAGATGAATTGAAGCTGAAATAGAAAATGACTGAGACAAACAAACCTTTACATAGATATTAGTTTTATTGATCCAGCTGCCCTGCAGTATGTAATAAAGCCAGTATGATGCTATAGTATTGCACTTTGAAATGAACTGCAATTCATTTCCATAGAAATTATTTACCACTGCACTGGCAAATCATCTTTTATACTGACACATTCGAAATAAGCTTAAAAAAAAAAAAGGAATAATACAAGAATAATACATGATTCATAGTAATGAGTTCAATCACATATCTTCCACAGGTGGTGTACAAGAACAATGATATCCGCCTGGAGCTCTCCCGCCTTGCCCGCATTGTCGACCCAAAGATGAAACTTCAGGGTGATGTGGTCTTCAAGTGCGAAAACGTCCCCACCCTCGACCCCATCAACTTTGAGACCCCGGATTCCTATTTGGCCTTGCCAAAATGGAACACCAAGCGTGTGGGCTCCATCTCTTTTGACTTCCGCACCTCTGAACCCAACGGGCTCATACTCTTCACCCATGGTAAGCCTCAGGACCGGCGGGATGCGAAGGGCCAGAAGAACAACAAGGTGGACTTCTTTGCAGTGGAGTTGCTGGATGGAGGGCTGTACTTGCTGCTAGACATGGGCTCTGGGACCATCAAGGTCAAAGCCACCCAGGCTAAGGTCAATGATGGCTCCTGGCACCATGTGGACATTCAGAGAGATGGTCGCTCAGGTAAGGAAAACGGTTTTCTTTTTTTTTAAGTAATCCTAACTGAACCTTCGCAGATGTTTAACATTGCTGTTGCTGTTTGTGAAAGTTGTTGAACTCAAATCAGCTCTGTGCTTTGAGAAGGCACAGGGGCCTTGTTGAGTCACTGTTGTTCATTTTTCTCTCATACACACAAAAAAATGGCTTCAATCAAGAAAATTGAATTTCTGCCTCAATTAAAACCATGTTGCCTTTGGCTGAACAGTACAATGTATGAATTTATAGTCAGAGAGCTGACAGGGCAACTAATGCATGTTCAGAAACAGAGTTATAAATACAGAAGAAAAAGACTTGCAACTGTGCGATATAATACACAGTGAAGACTATGGGTGAGTGTGTCCAAACCTGTGGATTAGAAAAAATCCAAAATAAACTCAAGCTTCTGCACCCAGTTCCTATTTTTTTAAAGTAATTAAAGGTGTATTCTGTACAGTCATTTCATCCTGGAAAATAAAAGTTCAAAGACACCATTAAAGGCCCAAAAGGACATAAAATACTAACATTCAGTTTTGTTGAGACATTCATGGTCCCCAGAGCCGCCTCACGTTTTCACTAACATGTTGTCCTGCTCACATTTGCAAAGTCAAAGCATATGGTGGCAGCAGGAAAGGAGCAAAACATAAGAATCAGAACAAAATCCAGATTTTTAGTGAGCATGCTGAGATCACACACAAGACACACAATATTACACAATGACAAAAAAAAAAAAGAACTTGGAAATGACAAATATAAACTTGGAAACAGAACCGGGAAGCTCGACTGCACTGAGGACAGAGACTGGCGAGTGACAGAGGTGAAAACAGGTGAAAGTGAAGCTGACAGGAGTGCAGAAACATGAACATAACCAAAATCCAACATGACCATGACAAAATTGCAGAACAGCTTGCTTGACTGTACACACACAAATATTTACTTAAAATAGCAAGTACAAACAGAGAGCACTGAATTCATTTGCATAACTTTTTGTCTCCCAAATGACTCTACAGTCTTGCTAGCAGTAGTCAAACAGGCTTTTGTGTATTGAAATTGCTTTGGTTCATCAAAAATGACATTCAAAAATGACAACTTGTATTTACTTTCAATGGAATTATACCTGCTGTAATGTTGCAATGCTATAATGATTCTACATATTTCCACTTTTCCTGTATCACCTCAGTGGACTGATGTAAACTACCTCAATATATTAATACCGGCATTGATTTATTGCCAGAATAAAAGTCGTATCTCTCTCTAGATAGCTACTGAGTCAGTTTCCCCTTACCTACCTCTTATCGGTGTGTTCTCTGACCTCATAACATGGCCAAATACACAGAAAGTATTAGAAGAAGATTAAATTAGAAGAAGAGGCTAGAAACTTCTTTTGCCTTGAGCTCCAAACCCAACACAATCTCTGCATTAGGTGAGATCCTCCAGAGGACTTGGTTGTGTTAGACGGCGTTACAGCCCATGTTATATATCAGGTTAGAGCAGCCAATTTAGCCGTGTGTCAGAGCTCGCTGCTTTGATTAATCACCGGCACAGCCCTCAGTGTGATAGCAGAGCAGAAAGTAGGATTTTCAGGGAGAAAAAAGAGGAATGAGACAGATATATGGATACCAGACTGAGGGATGGTTAAGAACAGCCATAATCACACTTGTGGCTTGAGTGAAATGTTAATAGGAGTTGGAAGTGAATTAAATTTTCTATCCACAAAGAGCTATATCCAAGAGCTGTCTTTGCAGGATTGCAAGGTGAATATAACATAATGTGAGAACTCGCAGACTACCATTTTCAGACAAGCCAAATTTAGGCTTTGTGGTGAAAGTAATGGTTTCATCTGCTGTGTTCTTCACCTTAAAGAGAGGCTGATAGAGAGGTGCGGATAGAGGCAATATGGTACAAACAGAGAAAAAGAGTGCATCTGTTTATTTCTTCCTGTAAATGAATCATTCATAATCAGAGAGCTGATCTGGAGTTTTTAGGTCATAGAAGGGTTAAAATAAAAGCCTTAGATGATTACATTACATAGAAACACTGTTTGAGTGTTTGTGTAATCCAGAATTTATATATCCAGTTTTTAAAAAGACTGAAAAATCTATAATTTGGGAAACAAACCAGATTTTATTTGCATTTTCTTAATTGTGCTGTTAACACCAAATGTTAATGTTACAATTTGATTTGTGGAAAGTGGTTGTTGTTTTGCGGAGCCCAAAGTAGCACACGGGAGGTGGAGGTGAGCATCTTTAATGAAGGTGCAAAGGAAGGTAAACTTGGAGCAAAACAGGAGTCACTAGGAACTGCCGCTAAACTGAGAAACACTACAGAACACACACAGCAGTGTGGGACAACTCAACAAAGGACAAGGGGAAACAATAAATACAAGAGGTAATGAGGTGAGTTGGAACAGGTGGGGAACACAGCTGGAACTAATCACAAGACGAGACAGGGGACGCAGAACTAAACAGATAACAGACTCTCACATACAACTTGACATAGTGAGGCACAGAGGGGGAAACTAAGAAGACCACAATAAATGAAACAAAGAAACCCAAAGCCAGAGTACAGATAGAACTAACAATGAACTAAAATTTAAGATGCTAAACACACTGGCAAACAAGAATAAATAATACTGATTAAACAGATTAAACTGAGAGCCAACAGAACATTAAATAATGGCAATAATTCAGTAAACCCCCGGATCATGATAGTTAACTTAAATGTGTGAAAAATAAAATGCACACCGTTAAAAAAGGTCTAACAAAGCTCAAACCTATGTGTTATAATTCTTATTTGTATGGATGTGAAATATGAATATGATTTGCAGGGGTTATTTCACCCTATTCATTAAAATGCAGCTGTAGAACTGGATTTATTTTCTTCTGGTTTCATTGCTAAGGCAACTTAGCAAAGAACCAAATTTAAATTGTATCTTTAGGCATTTTGTTACTAGCAGCCTATCATAAAGGCACACAATTTGTTCCGATTTCTTTAGTTGAGTCTACAAAAAAAAATGCCAATGATTACACAGCATGACAGGCATATAACAGTATTTTTGCACCAGCAAGGTGATTCCCAAAGAACTATTAGCCCAAAACAACAAGTGGAGGACAAAAGAAGTAGTGGCACGCCTAAACCTAATCAGAAATGGTCTCAGTGGAAGGGTGGCTGAAAAGAAGCCATTCTTAAGGAACGGAAACAGGGAGAAAAGCCTGAGGGATGCCAAATTACACAAAAAATGGAATGAATATCAGTTACTATCTTTAAAGAAGGCTGGAGAACTATTCCTGAACTTAAAGAAATACAGAAAGCTGATTGAGAGTTCAGATTGAGTTGAAGAATAAAGGTGGTCATACCAAATATTGACTTTTAAGTTTGTTAGAATTGTACAAACACTGTTCTAGCATTATATACTGCATTTAGGATTACGATATGGGTTGTTGTTCAGGAGTTGGACTCGGCCCCTTAGTTCCAGTGAAAGGAACTCTTAATGCTTCAGCATACATGTACTTGCTTCCTCCCACAGTCCAAAGACATGAAATTAGTGGGGTTAACTGGGGATTCTAAATTACCCATAGGTGTGAATGAGAGTGGGAATGTTTGCCTGTCTCTGTCCAGGGGGTACCCTGCCTCTCCCCCTATGGCAGATGGGATAGGCTCCAGCTCTCCCGTGACCCTGAAATGTATAAGTGTAAGAGGATGGATGGATACAAATTCTAAAAGCTCTGAACTTGTCTTAGAGAACAGAACCTGTGGAAATGTTCAGGTGTAGACAATGACCTACACTGTGACCTTTTGTCAGGAGAGTAGTAATTTTGTCAGATGTGAGGTTTTTCTTTTTCTTTTCTGTTATTTTGTGACTCAAATAGAGTTTCCCTGAAGAGCTTGTTATAAAGTCTGTGATCAGAGCAATTTCGGCTGCCAAACATAGGCTTGCACCTCCACTTACTCAGCCCACATTTTAGCACAAAGTTCTGTGCTGTGTTATTTCTGTCAAACTCTTTCCCAATTTCACTGAGTGCATCTCTACTTTGTTAGAGCTTTCGGGTGCAAAATTACAAAAAAATCTGTCATTTTCACCTCTGTCCTCACCTTGCTAAACAAACAAAGGGCTGTCAGTCTCTTTGAAAGATTCTGGAAATAACTTTAAACTAAAAGGAAAACATGTTACTTGGATTCTAGAAATTTAGCCGATTTTGGGGTTTTTTGTCAGGGAGAAAACATGGCCGTAAATATGGCACTGCTTTAAAAAAAACTATTATATAACTATGATTATATGACATTTTATCTGACAGTAATTGGATTTTTTGTCCTCCAGGCATCATCTCAGTAAACAGCCGTCGGACCCCTTTCACAGCCAGTGGTGAAAATGAGATCTTGGACCTGGAGGGGGACCTTTATCTGGGTGGTCTGCCTGACAACCGAGTGGGCTTGGTGCTCCCAACTGAGCTGTGGACTGCTATGCTCAACTACGGCTATGTGGGCTGTGTTCGAGATCTCTTCATTGATGGACGCAGCAAGGACATCCGGCAGATAGCTCAGTCACAGAATATGACCGGCATCAAATCTTCCTGTAGTAAGACGACAGGGAAACAGTGTGACAGCAACCCCTGCAAGAACAATGGGGCCTGCAAGGAGGGATGGAACCGCTTCATTTGTGACTGCACCGGGACTGGCTTTTGGGACAGTACCTGTGAGAGAGGTGAGAGCCTTTTCCAGTCACCCTCGGTTTGTTTGTCTTATGTCTTATAGTGATGATGTTAAAATCTATCTGGCTTTGCCAGAGGCTTTATTGATCTGATAGTAAAAGACCTTTAAAGTGGCTAAAGCTGCTCTCCTTTTACTTTCTGAAAAGTGTTTCATCAGTGAGCTTGTGGAGTAGTGCTTTACATCTTACAAGATGCAATGGCGGAGAGTGAAGTAGTTTTACAGAGTTCAAGTATCTTTTCTGTTCTTCTAAATATGGTTGAGAAGTGGTGGCAGTGTAGCTGCTGCTTACTAACTATAGCTTTTCTAAGGATGCTGGCAGTGCTCTGTTTTAACAGAGAAGTGTGACTTGGCACACTTGGTTCACATTATTTATGGAAGGTTTGCTGAAAGATTTAATAGGAGGTTTTTTTCTTTCCTGGGAAGGATTCTAGAGAGAAACCTTTCCCAGTTGGTGAAATGGGCTCTTGTCGAGCTTGGCTACATAAAGATTTTATAAGATGGAAAGGATAGGGACACTCCAAGCTGTGGGAGAGTATATTATTGGACTACTGGTCAGATACTTCTTGACTTTTTCACTATTTTACTAAGAGATTAGTGAGATTTAAGTACTTTCCCAAGAACTTGAGGCCTGTAAAGAATCGTATGTGTATGATGGCATTCAGTGTGACTGTAGGATGTGGAACTGTATTGAGTGGTCAACAAACTCAAAATTTAAAACCTCAAAAAATCAAAATATGCCTTACATAGAAGGGGGCCTGTTTTATGCTCCATAGTTTGGAAAATACACTGCTCAAAAATTAAAGGAACACTTTGAAAACACATCAGATCTCAATGGGAGGATAAATCATTCTTAGATACGAAAGGATGCCACACCATTTGATCAAAATGATCAAACTACATCTCAAAAATCAAAGTGAAAAAATGATACATAGGCTAGTCTGCTTTGACACAGCTCCACAGCTTCTCCAGACCCTTCCACGTCTGTCACATGTGCTCAGGGTGAACCTGCTCTCATCTGTGAAAAGCACAGGGCACTAGTGGTGGACCTGCTAATGCTGGTATTCTATGGGAAATGCCATAGAATACCATGGTGCCAGGCACGGAATAGGGCCCACTAAAGGATGTCGGGCCCTCAAGCCACCCTCATGAAGTCTGTTTATGATTGTTTCTGATATTTTCTGACATTCACCCTACTGTCCTGATGGAGGTCCTTTTGTAACTCTGGTCAGTGCTAGTCAGGAGCATCTACAGCCCTGTCCAGCTCTCCTAGAGTAACTGCATGTCTCCTAGGATCTCCTCCACCCTCTATGTAGGAGAAACAGCACACCTTCTGTCAATGATGAAGGATTAATGTGTCATTCTAGGGAAGTGGGACTATCTGTGCAACCTCTGTAAGTTCCAGGTGTGGCCTCATGCTACCAGTAGAGACCCTGACCCTAGCCAAATGCAAAATTAGTGAAAAGAAAAGCAGTAAAGATGTGATGTTTGGGGGTTGTCTCATTGTTGCCCCTCTAGTGCACCCGTCATTAATTGCATTAACACCAAAGCAGCTGAAACTGATTAAAACCCCCTCTGCTGCTTAACTGACCAGATCAATATCCCAGAAGTTTAACTGATTGATGCTGTACTCTGATTAAAATGTGTTACTTTTAAATATTTTGAGCCGTGTACACTCAGATGGAGACAGAAACATGTTCCTCTTTCATTGTTGATGCTCAGTGTTAAAAATCGAAGCAACCTGCAGCAGAATTTCGGGAAGAAATGATAAAGGAGCTCTTCTTAAATGCAGAAGAAACTCAGAGAAGACCATGGAGATCAACATTCAAAATGCGCTATCATAAATAATTTTTTAGAAAAAATAAATTTTACATTGCAGCAATGTGGAGAATGTTGTTGTCAAAAAGACAGAATCCCAGTGTGAGCTGTGTTTGGGAGTGGTCTCGTTTTCCTGGCGTTAACGTTGCGTTAGCCCGCCTGCTGCGCCTGCTGTAGTGTGGACGTTTTGTTTGTACAAAAGCGGAACAACAGGCAGATGTGTGAATCCAGCTGTGTGCTGGCTAAAAACCACATTCCACTATCAGGAAGAAAACATTAAGTCGCGTACCCCCAAATGTTCCGCACCCTCACCACAGTCTTCTCTACATCCTGTTTTGCTGCTTCCCACATGTCAGGGACAGCCTTAAATCAAAGCTTTGTTCTGTTCAACAGTTGATTTTTTCTTTGCATAGTGAGACTTGAGGTGTGATGACATGTTTTGATGGTCCTAACGCTGTTATAACTGAGTGGTTGCCTCATCTTGCACTCTTTCAAATTCCTTCAAGTCAGCTTAGGAGTTGAGGTACTGCTGGAAGCTGTTGAGCATACACAGCAGCTAAAACAATTATTTTCAGGGGCCACTCTGTAACGATTAGTTTACTGGTCCCGGTGAGTATGATATAACTTTTCCACATTCTAAAATGAGGAAATGAGAATATGACCTTGAATTTATCATGGCGTGAATTCAGGTTTTGTTTAAGCGATAAGTAACCAGGTATCAATGGTCGACTGTCCTTACGGTGTATCAAGTAATGGTGTTTGTTGCATGTTGTTTTTGTTGCAGGTAGCTACCACGTATTAGGATGTCAGGATAACTTGGCCCTTAATGGTCCAATTTTTAATTAGTAGCCAAGTACTAGTACCACTTAAACTCCACACTTGTCAATTGCAAATGTAATAAAAAAACAAAACAACCAAATAACTGTTCTGCTGCATATGCAATGAACTAAGACACACGCACATTATATAAGCAGCCCACTCATGTTAGGAGCCATTACTGCATTAGCTTGAACAAGCTAAAGTTATTCTGTGTGATAAATAATTAAAACAACTCAGGTTATGCATATTGTTAATTTAATGCTGAAACTGAATTCTGTCCATGCAGATCTCTGCCTTTGAGGGGGCAGGGATGGTGTGCTGTCAGATTCCTGGGTTTTAATTTATCTATACTGTTTGCATTCTGCCTTTTTGGTTGTCTGTAACCTGTCGATAATCATCCTACTCAATCACACTCATCCTACTCAAACACAAAATATCTCAATAGTGAACTCTTAGTCATACACTGTATAAAACATGACAAGAAAGGCGTGAAGCTGCTTTCTTTGGAAAGGCCTCCAAGGGACCACTCACATTGTGTAGAAGTCTAGGAGCAGATGACCCTAATTCCTTCTTGATTTGTTACCTTATAGTCAACATTTTCTTAATGGGTTCAAGATTTAAATAGCTAGTTTAAAGTTTTCTTTGATAAATCGTGATGATCATTTTGTAAATTATGGTCTCGTTGAAGGGAAATTAAGCAATGTCTGTTTTAGGGTGTGCCTTCTCTGGGTTCTCAGTCATATTCACCCCACTTGAGGCACCAAACAAGAGTCCACAAACTGCCAAGTCATGTATATGTTTATGTATATTCCATGCTCTTAGGGCCAGTTTCACAGACATAGATCAAGCCTAGTCCTAGACCATAAACCTTTCCACTGGGAGATGGTTATTGATTTTTTTCTGGCTGGGAAACTTGTGTCTTTCCTTTCTGTTTTAATAGACTTGTTGCTGCAGTAGTACTATAGAAAAACAGATTACTTGTGAGTTCCCCAGCCTCGTTCAGAATGCACCTTTAAGAATTCAGTCTTTCTCTAGATTTAGAAAGACAGTCAGTGCAATCATATCAGTGTCTTAATGGTAACAATGTGGAAACAGCTGCCTAGACAT
The DNA here is from genome assembly GCA_015106715.1 of Bujurquina vittata. Lineage (NCBI taxonomy): Eukaryota > Metazoa > Chordata > Actinopteri > Cichliformes > Cichlidae > Bujurquina > Bujurquina vittata. The sequence continues at coordinate 9,875 of VUQK01015327.1, forward strand.
CCTTCCCGTCCAGTGTCTCGTGTTTTGCTTTGTCTTTTTTCCCTGTGGTCCAGCCTGAACAGCTTAAACCATGTAAGCCAGAGCTCCTGTTAGTGCAGAGTCACCACAGCTCGATACTGGAGCCCTCTCAGTTTGCTGCTCACTTTCTCATATTGAGTGAGGCTGGCCACGTTGCAGAGGAGTCTCATCTTGGGCTACTTGTATCAGTGATCTAATTCAGTCAGTCACTAACCAAAGCCTGAGCCCACTGGTAAAGGGTCATAAAGAAGACAGGGCAGTAAATTGAGAGCTTTGATTTGTCGCTACCAAAGTGGAGACAGCTCTCAGTGCTACTCACTAAAGGTGAATTATTGCATTTTAAGTCTCCCACACTCCTCGCCATTTGTTTTAAATAAGAGCTCATCTGAATAGAGCTTCTTTTTTTTAGCAGACTAACTACTGCTGCATATCCTGACACAGAAGAAAAGATCAGGTCAAGGTCAACTTAATGATTTATTGGTTAATAATTTAAAAAAGCCTAATAATTTAGAAACTATGATACTTACAAGTGTGGTGTGTATTGCCAACATATAGAACGGATAACAATTTAAAGTATGTCACATTTGACCTCTGACCTTTCCTTTGAGGTCCCTAGACTGATCTGAAGGTCAAAGTGATAATAATGCTATGTTTTTTACTTCCATCGTTTGTATTGTAAACAAAATGAAATATGGGGATTGTAAATGGGACGTTACTTTGGTCTATGACCTCTTCTTCAAGGGCAATTAAGGTCAAACTTTCAAAAAACGTCTTTTATCTTTAAAACTGCCCTAAAAAATTCTGCTGCCTTTGTTTGTATTGGCAGCATTTAGGATTGCATTTTTTTTAATTTTACAGTTAACATATGCCTTTCTTTCAAATTGACCCCAAAATGTGTTACATGTTTAAAGAAAGTATAATCAGAGAGAAAGAGACTGAGCTGGCTAGTGAGCTAGAAATATACTGTACCATAATGTTAAATAATAAACTCAAGTCGTTCATGTCCAGTTATTTACAAATCAATACCTATTATTTGCTCCTACATAATATTTGTGTAATTAAAGTAAATATCTGTCATACTACCCTTGTCTGATTTTTACTGCACTACAATCTTCTTAAAGTATGTTTAAAAATAACAAAGAAAAAAAAGGAATATATACAAAATCCTTTACTATTCCCTTAAAAGTAAATACTGCCCAGAGAATGAGCTGCATTGGTGGAGGATTGTGCTATTGGAGTGCTTCTTGTTTGAAATGTTGTGCTTGAAACGGCATGTGGTATTTTCTTTTTTACAAAATGAATGCGTAACACTTTAGACTGAATGGGATTATATTAGTCATGCTGGTAGAGGAATTTATTTTCCTTCTCCTCCATGCTTTTAAGCAGACCCTGGAGCTCCCTGGTGACAATATCAAACAACCACTGAGATGTAGTTGCACATGGCACTTGCTATTGATCTCTAGCACGCTATACGGTGCAGTAGAGAACTGTGCTGGTATGATGAGACAAAGGGTGAAATGATAAAGATCCACACTCTCATGGGGAGTGTAACGGGGGTTATGCATTTACATCACAATGTTTGGCCTTTGCTGGCGACTCTTCCGTCTAATATAAATAAGCGTTTACGTTTGTCTTTGTTCAAAACACTTTGTTGAGATCAGTCTTGCACTTCCTGAAGTCAGGATTGGGTAAATCACAGTACAGTATGTACTCAAGTTTTGCAGATAATTACTGTTCTTATGCACAGGTGGTGGGAGCACAGCCAGTTTTCTCTGCCCAAGCAGGTGAACAGATTTATGTGATGATAAGAAGGACAAAGTTTATTTATCACATCCATGTGGTCTCAACTGAAGAAGCTACATTCTTACAGTGATATTTTTCTTAATACATTTTTATTAGTATCTTCCATCTGACATGATTGTATCAGATAAGATCCACGTTTTGGATGCAACTTGTTCACATGACAGCAACTTTGATTATCTTGATCAGTTTTGGATCAGGTTCAGTCTCATTTGTTGCTTTTTTTTTTTTTTTTTTTTTCTTTTAAATTTTTTTTCTTTTGTTTTTTTTTTTT
>VUQK01015330.1:0-14455 GCA_015106715.1 Bujurquina vittata
AAATTGGCTATAGTAAAACCTGGATTCATTACTAGGATATATAACTATAAAAAGTAACAAAATAATGCAAAACAATCAAGATAAAGAACTATATATAAAATACAGAAATAAGCTTACCCACATTATCAGAGGGAATATTATACAGAATCTGTTAAAACTTCGGCGGTCAGAAGCAGTGCTTGAAGGTGCTCAACGAGTCATTGGGTCAGAGTCATAAAAATATTGTGCTTCCCAAAATCAGAGACAAGCAAAACGCCACAAATGACTTAAACGATGTAGATCTTGCAAATAGCTTTGAAGACTATTTTATCTCTACAGGAGAGAATCTCTCTAATGCTATTAATCCCCCTGTAGGTGCCACATACAAGCAATATCATCAAGGTAACTACCCCAACACCAACTGATAAAAGGGAAGTCCTTGGAATTATTATGTGTGTGAAAAACTCTCATTCAGCTGAGGTGGATGGCATTTGCAGTAAAATTATAAAAGCTGTTAGGAATGAAATAGCAGAACCACTTGCACATTTTATGAATTTATGTATGCTTCATGGGTCAGTACCAAAAACGGCAAAGACTCCAAAAATTATTCCTATATTTAAGTCTGGAGACATAAATGATGTGCTAAATTATAGTCTTGTATCCAGACTGCCCATTTTTCCAATATCCTGGAAAGGGTGGTTGATTGTACTATAGACTTGGGGAGAGTTTGAGTATTCTTATTTCGTCACAGTATGGTTTTAGGACAAGAGAACCTTGTGATGCTTGATCTCTGTGAAAAAATGCAATGAAGCCATAGATAAAGGTCAATGTGGCATAGGATTTTTTTTTTCAATTTATCAGAAGCATTTGATACTATTGATCCAAAAATACTTCTTGGTAAACTAGAACATGATGGTGTTAGGGGCACAGCACTCAGTTGGTTCAGAAGTTATACACATGAAAGGGAGCAATATGTAAATATAAATACCTCAAAATTTCAATGCAAAGTGATTAAATGTGGGGTCCCTCAGGGATCTATATCAGGACCTCTTATTTTTTCTTCCATATGTTAATGATTTTACCCATTCCTCTATTATTTTATGTAAAGCAATATTTACTGACAATACAAATCTGCTTTGTGGGTGTTTCATTTAAATATAATAATATCGTTAAATATTGGTAAAATGAAATTTAGTTTTTTACTTAGGTAGAAGCCGGAAATAAGCTGATGATATATGTAATCCAGATAAATAGTAGAGCTATTGAGATGGTAAATTCGATGATGTTTTTAAGGGTCTACATTGATGTTTTAAGAAGCATATTGATGAATTAACAAATAAATATGTTGGTCTATTTCTTACACTGAGACATTTTCTTCCTCATCTAAATTATTGTAACGTTATATGGTGCAATACTTAACATATCCTGAGAAATTACAGGTATTGTAAAAGAAAGTTATATGTGCCATCTCATTACTTATATGCTTCCTCTGATCCTCTTTTTTTGGGGGGTACAAACTTTTGAAGCTAGTTGAATTTAATATTTTTCATAATAAATGTGTAATGTATAATGTAGTATTTGGACTTGATAAAATACTTTGTGACTTTTTTCTGCGCTTCTATCTAGATGTACTGGATTAGTCTTAGATACCTCTTAGGATTTTTAGGGTGAATTTTAACCTTTTGTCTATAAGGTAATATAAAATTATTTAATTGGAATGATACATGTATTTGATTTTATGATTTAATGTTGGCCCCACCAAACAGGGAATAGTTGTTTTATATTATTGTAGTTGGTATTTGTCTGTTATTTGATTTGTGAGTAAAACAGAACTGAGCTGAACTGAGATGGTGGCACTGAGGTGATGCTTATATTTTCATAGGTGGGACCAGAATGGACAAGATTAGAAATGAGTACATAAGAGGGAAAGCTCAGGTTGAGAGGCTTGGATACAAAGTTAGTGAGGTAAGGCTGAGATGGTTTGGACATGTGCAGAGGAGGGATAGTGTGGAAGAAGAAGCTGTATTCCTTAAATAGTGTTTTACATGCCAACTGTCAATGCCATATCTTCTAGCCTACTAAAAATAATTCACTTTAATATATAGAACTTCATTAATAATGAACCGCTTCATCAATGCCAGGCTTCATAAAAGAAGACTGGTCGTTATTAAACTAAAGGTCACGGGGCCAGGATATGCCATGTATGACTCACGTTTCCTGAGACCTTAGTCCCCGCTCTGCCTCATTTCTATTCATAATTAAAAAGGAGGGGAAGGAGTGAGCACTGTGCATGGCTCCTGGGACAAAATGCATGAAAATATAGGACTGGGATGAACGCCTATTCGCAGCTGCTGCGCTGACAATTAGGTCAGGAGAATAAAGCCATGTAATATGCGTGTCTTGTCACAGTTTTGTAAGAGAATCAGGACTGTTTGTGCGGTGTTTGCATGATCCCATGCAGTGTGATAACTGTGATTTTGAACAGACGGTGTTGCACATTAGGAAATCAGAGCAAAGATGGAAGTTGACTGAAATAGCCACATCATTTTTGGTTATGTAGAAACAATGCTTAAATTGTTAATATTTTCCTTCTTGGTTTAGACACTAAATAAATAAAGAGAATTAAATTCAAACAGAGAGTAGGAATCTTTCTGCTTCGGGGCATTATGTGGGTGCTGGCTGACCTTTGGCCAGATTGTCACATCTTCACCTAGTGCCGTCTCCTGTTTCAGGAAACGGTGTCACATCTTCTGCTCCTCAGCTGCATGCAGCCACGGGAAACTTTCTGCTTGAATGCATCAAAATAATTAAAAATGGAATTTATAGTCTAGAGACCAACCATTTCCGTGGGTTCATTAACTTTTAATGGTTTTCCAGAATGGGAATAGGGGGAAATTATGTAAGATAATACATCACACTTTGGACGTCACGAGGCACAAACAACGTTAGGTGACGCTGTACCCACTTTAGACCACTTTAGCTATTTTAAATTTTAAAAAGCTTCCCCTGGATGGGCTTTGTAAAATGGCGTTTTTCTATAAACACTAAGTACAGTGGATCAGATGCTTGTGAATAACTGCACGTTGCAGAATCTCATTCAAAAGACACAAATATTGACTACAGTATATCAGCTGCATTTCTTACTTTAGTGTGATCACGCTGCACTTTGACCTCAAGATACAAGAACAACTTAGTCTCAGCTTCTGAGCTTTTTCCCCATGTTACTTCTGAAAGAAACACCGAGCACAGACTCTGCCATGCTTCCACTTTGAACACAGCTCATTTCCTCACAGCTTCCCGCAGAGACTGTATCTGCTGGCACAAAGTCTACGGACACAGCAGTGTGCATGCTGACACACCGCGTATGAGAAGCTACCACAATTAGCCTGCAAAGCCTTCCCTCTCCCCAAAGTGCCTTTTTTTTCTCTCTTCCCTCTTTCATCTCCCCATTTGCAACATGAGGAAGCTATTTTTTGACTGCCTCACACACGATGAATAGTTCTGAAAAAAAACAAAAGAGGACAACCTTCTCTGTCGGGAGCCTTTTGTGTTTTTACACTAAGCTGAAGGAGAGCTGGTTGACTTGGCACCCGGATTAATCACACTTGAATGTTCCTTCCATTTAGCGTTTCCTCCATGCCTAGTCGTCGGGGAAATCTCAGCAGTCAAAGCCACCTCACTTGAAAATGCAATGCCATCAACAGACATCAACAGACAACAAACATCAAGCTTTCTGGAGAAATATGACTCCAAATATGAGGTATAACGATAATCTATAGCCACAAAAAAGCTAACACACAAACATTCGAATGCTTCAAATGTCTCCTATTTAGTCACATCCCTGTTTGATTTGGAAAAATATTCTTGCCTTCTGTTATTACTTTCTAAACATGAAGAGGAAGCTTTTATCTGTGTACCTCTCACCAACAACACAACTTTTCCACAGTTATGTGCCTTATCGTTCACATTTCCTGTGAAATATAATATATGTAGAAGACGGTACTTTCAGCTGCTCCCTTATTTCCCACAGCGAATGGATCCACATGTTTGATTTGGCACAGATTTTTACACCGGATGCACTTCCTGATGCAACCCTCCCATTTATCTGGGCTTGGGACCAGCCCTAGGAGAACACTAGCTTGTGAGCCCCTGAGGCTGAGTTTTTCTTTCAAACTAGGGATCTTTCAAAATGCAAAGCGGACCACACTGCACCGCTACGAAACATAATTTATGCAATTTCCAAAAACAGTTCTGTATTACAAACAAATCTGCCTGCGGACCCCAACTTCAGTTTATTTTCTTCCTTGAACTATGATATCAGCTTTCTTTGCAATTCTCCAACTCTTTGCACTGTGATCTATTGATTTTTACTGTGAAATGTACAATGAGTATCAGCGTCAACTGTCTCACAAAAAAAGGTGCATTACTGTACAATTTCCTGTATTTGTTAAGCAACTTTTTACAGTGTGGGGTGTTTATTGCCACGATTGATGCTGCTGTCATTTGAGCAGAGAGCAACACTAAGTGATGTGAAGGAGTTGTGTGTTGATTTACTGTCAGAAAAGAGTGCGCTCTCTTTTTAAAGCCGCATCTGAAACTATGAGTCATAACAAATCGGCTGCAAAGGTGCAATTCTGTTTCAGAATCTTCAGTCGCCCACGTTTATAAAAAGTATCCCTTTTTACAAGGAAACCTGAAGGTTACACGGTTGCGTGTTTAACTGGACTCTTGCCCCAGGCTCCAGGATGTAAGAAGAAATGAATCTGTTGTTAAGTCTAGGTCTACTTCTCTGATGACAGAAGTCCTGATTGGTCACCACCAAGGGAATATTGTTCACAGCTACCAATCGGTTTTGGCTGCTGCTTGCTGTGCTGAAAATGATCACAGCAGGTTTAAGGATGCTTTACTCGTGCACAGAGCTCTCGTGCTTTCCTGGTCTGCAAGGTCACGGGCTCATGAGCCTCACCATTTACTCGCCTGCATATTCAATCACCGCCACCTAATGAGTTGTGCAAATTTAATCATGTAGAAGGTTATTAAGTACAACACCGGGTCCTCATTAGAGTTTGAGAAGGACAGGGTTTTTTTTTTTCTGTGAAACCTGTAACCCAGCTCAACACTAAATTGATTACCAGTAATGATTCCAGTGTTTTGTGTGTGTTGTTGTTGCACAAAAGCCTGGATATTGTTGTTTTAGTCACAGTGATCACCTTACCATAGTTAGTTATTCACTTGTTTATTTTTCATTTGTTCAGTTTCGTTTGTTTCAGTTTGGATGGATGGATGGATGCAGAGTGTAAGAGGTGAATGAAAAGAAACCCTCAGTGCATTATGGGATTCTCTGGAGGTCCTGTTTCATCTAAGGTTGCATCTGCGTGGCATAGAGACCCGCAAATCTCTGCCCTGAAATCCAGCCTGTGCCAGTCAGTCCTGCTGCCACTGGGGAGCTGCCCATGCGACTTTGTCATGTTCTGTTGCAGATTACAGCTTCTTGATGTCCACTTTTCTCTCTTTTACTTCTATGCTAACCTTTTTTTATGTTTATTTAATATATATGCACATTTGAAGCCCCACACAGAAGGAGCCAACATCACGACTTGTGTATATTTCAATGCACACAATAAAAGTTGTCTCTTCTGCGTCATGCTGTTCATGTTTTGTTAAGCAAAAACGTCATCTCCCAACTTTTTCACACTCCTCGCTGCACGCAGCCGCTGTTTATTTATTTAAAGGGTGGCTAAAAAGGCAAAGTTCCCGAGCGAACGCCGGCTGTACGGCTGCATGTTTGTAAAAGCGCTTGTGTGGTTGAGTACCAGTGACCTGGGAGAGGACATGTGTAATATGCTTTGACCAATACATATTTCTTTCTGCATGCCCAACCCAAAAACAGTTTGAGTTCATCCATGGTTGGTATTTTCTTTTTTACGTTGCATTACATGACCTGTAGTTCCAAACTTTATTCCCTTCAAGGAAAAATTCCTGTACACTAAAACATCCCATGTCTAATCCTGCCCATCCACTGATTTCTTCACCACTTAGCTAATACTGGGTTGCCATGGCAACAGAGCATTAGAGTCACCCAGGCATCCTTTTCCTCCGTGTCCTTCAGCTCCTCCTGTGAGATCCCAAATGTTCCCAGGCCACCTGCAGTATATTGTCTGAGCTGTGTGGACCAGCGCTTTCAACGGTGGATGATAGCAGGTGAACTTTCCGGTTAATTTGCTTTGTGACTCAGTTATTATCACAGACATCACCTTTAAAAAACAGAGGTACCAGCCTTACAGCACCAAATAAGGCTCAGTCCAGACCTGGGCTGCACCTTTTTTCTATTAAATTTTCACTTTATTTTTACGTTTGCTGGCACTTTGGCAGGTGATTATACGGGACGTCTCTCAGTCTATGGCGAGATGTTTTCATTGCCATAGAATTATAATTGCTCAATATTCAGTTACAAAACTGCAAACTACAAGTGTAAAACAAAATGAAGAGTTCAAAGTAGGGTGTGGGCCAACCCATGGGTAAAGGACCTCAGAAGTACCCCGAGAAGTACTCTTTTTGGAACTTCCCACATGAGAAACAGTGCTTTATATTATTTTCTGCTGGAGTTGTGGCTTGAGAAAAAAATTGGAGCCTTTGCTGTTGTGATGCCATTGCATAATCTTTAGATAAAATCAGCGCTTGTTTAAGAAACAGCCCCTGTTCCCTTATGCTCAATCCAGCGAAACTAATCCTGCCAAGCTGCCTCTTCTTTGCAGAATCTTCCGCCTCATTCTGGTGCACTAAGCCATTACAGGCTAATTACGGCCCTCGATGCTAAAGGGCAATCAACAATCGCTCTCACTATAAGGTTGGTGAAAGGTTTGTGCTTTAAAAACACCATATTGTAGTTTTAAAAGATTGAAAGCTTCAAGGGCAAGGTGGATGTTTTGCCTTATATACATCCACTTAATGTATTAATTGCTTTTGTAAGCGTTTCAAGGGGAAATGGGCTAGTCCCAACCTTAAGCTGTTCCTATCTGTAGACTTACTGGAGAAGTGTTGCATGTAATGACACATACATCGGTCAACTATTCCACGTGAAGCGTGATCTCACCACAGATATTCACTCAGCTTAGTCAACTCCTGTTTGCATGCTGTTTGTTTCCCGTCCCAGCGGCCTCAGAGAACTAAAGAAAATGGGTCAGAGATGGTGAAGAAAGAGAGAGACCCAGAAAGACGCAGCTGGCCTCAGCCTGCCGCGTCAACATGCAAGAACAGATGCAAACACGCCTGCGCTGAGGGTACGAAGTTGCTCAGTGCATCAGGGAAATCAAACGTCCAGAAGAACAACAGCGAGCTGCTGGTGACGATCTGATCCTGGGAGAGAAGCAGCGTCCGTCAGTGCTTCTGGATTCCTTCAGATAAATTCGCACCAGCTGTGTTTGCACATGGGCTGAGAAAAAAAACATGTTGTCAACAATGCTATTACCACATTTGGAATGATACGTACCACCGTCACGTCATCCCATTTAATCTGTGTTTGATTCACATATGTCCCGATAATATTTATAGACGCTCATCAGAGTCGATGCCAGGATAGATGTCTGCCAGTGGCAGATGGCACTTCCTCTGGAAGCCACAGCTTTTCAATAACGAGCTTGACATACAGAGCACAGACTGAAGGAGAAAGAAACAAGGCTTGAAAAAGAACACAAGATAAAGAAAATATATTCAGTGTACAGAAGCAAATAAATCAGAAAATTGTAAAAAAAAAAGAAAAGAAAAAAACGTTTCCGTGGAGGTTTTTCTTACATCTGAGGCTCAGACAGTCATATTTGCTGACAAATTCACCTCACAGGCTCCTTCAGTTACCTGAGTCTCTGATTCCCTGTTTAGATTTCCTGGCGAGTGTGCAGGGTAGAGTATTTTTGGTCTTCTTTTAATAACTGCCAGTTTAGATGTGATGCATCTTTAGCAATCCAGACTGGGGCATCTGTGACGCTGATGATGATGTAAGAGCTTCAGCGGGCCAAGACTGTGGGAGACCCACCATCTTGGCATTTTTGCAGAGACAGGAAGCCAAACGCTGCACCTCATTCAAGTTTTTGATTGTCAGTGAGGGACTTCCAGGAAAAAGATTTAGAGCTTCATTGAAGCAGTTTTTGCCGTCAACGATAGCACTGCCACAGTCGCAAAACTTTTACAGTCCCCCTCCATTCATCACCACCTTATCTTGGTGATGGTGGAGGCCTGTGTGCCTCAATTAAAAGACATTGTACAACCTTCAGCACCACTTGTTAAAAGATTTAATTCACTGTTGGTATATTTGAGCCTGTGTGGGTTAGAGAAAATGCAAAATAATTTTAAAATTGTGCACCCAGTTCTTGCCTTTTAAAGTCATTAAAGATGTATGCTGCACAATCATTCCACCCTGGAAAAAGAAAAATGAAAAGAAATCATTAAAACACCCCAAATTACCATGACATTCATGCTCCTGATGAATGTGTGTACATTTTTGACTACGACTGCGTGCTATTGGACTCAATTTGCCCCTGGTTTGGTCTCCCAAGTCAAACTGATCCTGGGTGAGGGGCCAGCTGGACTTGGATCTGTCCTCTTGTGGGTCCACCTGCAGCCGGTGCCACAGAGGTGCTTTGTGGACTTGGTGACTGTCAAAGGTGGAGATCCACTATCCGGCTGCTTAAATTGTGAGGATGTCTCAGGGCAGGCCGAGGACTCGCTGGAGAGATTATGTTACTTGACTGCTTTGGGAATGCCTGGGTGCCAACCCAAAAGCTGGAGGAGGTAGTCGGACGTCTACAAGCATGCACTTGGGATCAAAATGAAGATTGAATTCAAAAATATGTAGTCTGAGAGCTAATTGGCACCTAAAAACTGAGTCCTGGGTTTGTTTTCCTTCCTCTCTCTCTCTCTCTGTCACCTCTGAGATGCAGCAGTGGGCTAGCTCTTCAGGTTTGCCCACCTGCGAGTGGGCTCCCCAGTTTTCCAGCCATTGCTCAAACCTCCACACTCCATCAGTGGTGGTATTCAGCTTCTCGTCTCCTCGCTCCATGAATTTCCTAACCTTGTTTCCTCATCTGTTCCCTACTGAGTTTCCCAGGGTAAAGATAGCTGGAAGCTTCTCTCTGAAACTCTTTTTCTCAGCGGATCTTTCTGGATCGCTCCTACAAACTCAACTCACCTGCACACACATGCCAAGAGAAAAATACCTACCAGTTACTTGCCTGCCTGCCCACTCCCCACTGCTCACCTCTCCAGATCCCTCTGGCCTGACTGCTTATTTCCTACACAGACTTCCCCAGATTCTGTGATTGATGAGTTTTCTTTAAATGAGTGCTTAAATTGTTTCTGGCGTCTGAGTTAAATTTGGGTCCATATTTACCAGTATTATGACAAACAGACCAGACCCATCATTTGTGCTCCAGCTTTATTGAGTGAAATTCTAGTATTTTATTAGTGTGTTGGTCTGGACTCCTTTTGGATCTAATGAAAAGACTGTGGCTTTCTTTCGGCCTGTGCATCATGACAAGCTAAATCATCTCAACATTTAAAGGCTGCGGCTTCCATGTTTTCTCCACTTCTTCCCGTCTCCTTTGAAGATAAGAGAGAGGCAATTAATGAGAGGTAATCCCGGAGCAATAATAACCAACCAGCTTTCAGTGTCAGGGTTGTGCTTCCCATCTGCCATTACTCAAAAGGCTGCTTATTTGATGTCCTTCTAATGCCATCGACTTCTAGGATTTGTGTAATGTTTGGCAGCCTATTCATGAAAGCACACAGGCTTATGAAGAGGATTTGGATGATTAAGCTGAGGGACTGCCATGAAGTATTATATTATAGGGGAATTTTTCATACGGGCCGCCATGCAAATGCAATGTGAAAGAGCAAAAGTCTTGGTCTTTTGTGTTAGACTTGTGTTTCTGCCTTCCTTCCAACTTACATGTGACAAGCTGCATCTAAAAATATCCCCAAAACTAACTAGATCGGGTAAACACCGTGCACCCGTTTCTGCACCCCGTCTCTTTTCCACTTCTTTATTCTCCTTAATTTCCTTCTCGCTTGCCTTAAGAGTCGTCCAGCCCTCTTTTCTTCCCTGCACACTTATACCCATCTTTATGCATGAGCATGCATTACAAAAACCACCGTTTGCCCCCAGGATTCTTAAGCAGGTCTGACGTAGTTGCATGGGAAGAATGACGCAGACGCCTTCATGGGGGTAGGTGGCGTAGTTCTCAGGATGGAAACACGGAGGGGTGGGGGGAAGTGGCAAAAGGGAAAGAGGGGACTGTGCAGGAAGGCATGGAGAGGAGCGAGAAATGAAAGGAGACGAGGAAGCAGGGCTGAAAAAAGGGAGGTGACTGAGGGAGACAGATGAAGAGGGGGAATGTGAGAGGGGACAGATTGATGAATGAATGTTTGTGCAGGCCACAGCGAGGCAAATGCCAATTTACTACACCAAGCAAGTGTTTCGAATTGAAGTGATGTTTAGAAAGTGGCTGGAGGGACATTCACTCAGATTCAAAGCACCCCGTTGTTATTCAACTTCAAATCCCGCCTGAGTGGAATCTGAAAAACAGCAAAATGAACCCAACCAATTATTCAACCATTAGGGAGTGATATTTCACGTGGTGCAGTCTTGCTATGTTTCTCATTCTTGTCTTGCGCTTTTGTCCTTTTTCTTTCTGTTGATGTGCTAGTATGTAGACTTTACAGTGCTTTCTGTTTTAGTCTGAAATTACTTACCTAGTGTATCGCTTGTGACGCTCATCATAAATGGGACCATTATTCTTAAATAATACAAGTATAAAACAAGAGGTAAGTTACGATTCTGCGACTCCCCCCACACCATTACACCACAGGCACCAGCGTGAGCTGTTCATACAGCGCAGGATGGATCCCACATTTTGGCCCTAGCATCTGAAAATTCAAAAGATATCGAGACTCATCAGTCCAGGCACCGTTTTTCCAAACTTCTGTTGTCCAATTTTGGTGAGCCAGTGTGACTTGTGGTGCGGTCTTCTGCTTCTGTAGCCCATCTGCTTCAGTTTTAAAAGATGCTCCTCTGCAGACTGTGGCGGTAGAGCTGTTATCTGAGTTACCGTCACCCTCCTGTCAGCTCGAAGCAGTCTGGCCATTTTCCTCCGCCCTCTGGCATCAGCTAGGCATTTTTGCCCAAAGAACTGCCGCTCACCAGATATTTTCTCTTTTTCTCTGTAAACTCCCACACAACCATCTCTGGGTTGTGTGGGAAATCCCAGCAGATCAGCAGTTTCTCAATTACTCAGACCAGCCCATCTGGCACCAACAACCACGCCACATTCAAAGAAATCACCTTTCTTCCTCATTCTGATGCTCTACTTGAACGTAACCGTGTCTAAATGCCTAAGTGCACTGAGCCGTTGCCATGTGATTGGCCGATTAGGTTTTGCTTTAACAAGCAGCTGAACAGGTGTGTGTAATAAAGTGGACCGTGAGTGTACATTGTTGTGCTTTTTTCCTTCCTCTTACTTTGGATTTGTTCAGTCCATGAACTTAACAGCTTCTCTCCTCTCCCAATCGCCACGTTGCATCTCATTCTGCGTGCACTTTCTACCATCCTCCAAGCGTCTGCGAACGCACTTTCATTTGTCAGTTTTTATGTCTCAAGTGGAATAACAATTCAAGAGCAAAGCCAGAACCAGTAAGTGAACTTTCATCTTTAAATGTGTAAACAAAATCAAAAGATTTAATTTAAAAGATTCAGCTGATGGCAGAGAAGGCTGTCATCAGGACAGCATGAAAACACAATTATCGCATTTATCTGAAGTGATCCAACTGTCCTGGGCTAATCAGTGAAGTATGAAGTGACAAACACTTTGGATATGCACACATTATTCTCTCTTGCATGCCCAAGGACAGCGTAAAATACAAATATATAAAGTATGCTAATATGGTCTCAGTAACTTTGGCAAACTTCCTTTTGCTTTCTTTTTTTTTTTCTTGAAAGCCCAAAAAAAAATCCATCCCTCCACAAAAGAACAAAATTATCATATGCATATATAAGGGGGAAAAAAACAGGCTCTGAAGGTAGAGTGAATTAATGTGTGAGTAAAACAATAATCCATTGCAATGATTAATGCAACATGCTAATTAAATTCATCTAATACGCACAGTGCTCATTTATAATGACCAGCATGATTTCATTGGCTGACAAACTACAACATTAATCTCATACAGTGGGGTTGTGCTGGCCCAGCATCCTGAATGGACGGCATAGGTAATAATTTAAAGGTTTTTTAGGTTGTACACTACAAAACGTTAATGAAGGACAAAGTGAGGCTTTCCTGTTGTATAAAAGGCTGTTTTTTTTTTCTGTGATTACTGTGAAGATTACATGCCTTGTACCCTCAGTATCTCGGTGTTCTCTCTGGATTCTTCTCACTACATTGAAATGAAGAGATTTGTAGAGGGAACATGCTCACAACAGACAATGCCTCTGATTCCATTCATCAAACCCATTTATTCAAAAAAAAAAGGGCAAAGCCCACTGCAGCAAGCGGGTTTTCTAAGGAGAACAGAGAGGAAGCACGTAGGCTACTTTTCGTCTGCTGCGAGGCGGCCTCAGCTTTAAAGCTGCTGATTGGCCGTGGCGTGAGCGCCAAAGCTGCACCTCATTTCCTGGAGTTTCATAATGCCAAACGTTCGCTTGATGGTTGCCTTTAAAACGAGGTCTGTCCGAGCAATTTCCAAATGAGAAACATCCTAAATGTTTACAGCGGAGCATGCTTTTAACTTCCAAGTTGCCCCCCCTCCCCTCCCTGCGCAGCTCCATCTGGTCCAATTTGAGCCAAGACTCAGCCGGTTCAGTCAAACAGGCCAAAGCACTTTTAAAAATGATTAAATTTTAAATTTTTATTCTCCTGCCAGCCATTGTACAACGTGTGCATAACAGCTTTCAAGAAATGCTTATGCAATGTGGCAAAGTTTAATCAAACACTGAGTTGCATAACCGGCTTAAGCCAGAACATATTGCAATTATATCTGGTGGACCTGATTTCGATGCACAGGGCCTAAAGGCTTATTTTATACTCACTAAAATGCTTGTATTCTGTTATACTTAGTGAATGTATTCCCAGGTTAAGGTCTGATTACAGATAGCTGTGGTCTGATTGCTGTAGGTGGAGCTGCAGCTTTTTTTTCCCCTTTCTCCATTTCTGATGTAACTGGCAGGCGTTTGGACAGATGAATTTTCATGTGAATCCAGCCCAGTGATACTTATGCAATCAATAGGTGAAGACTAAGGTTCTCATTGTTCTTCAACACGGGAGGAAAATGACACCAGGGGATTAGGTAACACAGAGTATCATGCTGAAAATGAATGCAATGTAACAGAGGCCGACAAGCTGTCATTAACAATGTCATCAGTTATTTCAGCTTCACAGGTGAACGGTGAGCTGATACCTCCCGCCAGGAATTACAGTCTCATATACTAGGTGCGCCGGGAAAATTTCACTCAGGAAAAATAATGTTTTGATATTATAATTCACACAATTATTCAAATCGTTTTTCGATGTATGATGCCAAACCTAAAATCTGAAGGTGGTGATGACACCCATTCATCGAGATCTTCTCGGATCCTGTCGGAGCCAAAAATGGCTTCAAGCAATTTTCCCACCCAAACAAAAACCTGCACACAGATTATCGTCTGCAACGCGTCTGCAAAATTCTCCTCCAGCTACTCTTTGGCAACGCGTGGATACCAGAACGAGTTGTTAGAACAATATTAACACATTCCATTTTACAGTTTTTCTCACTTGTTTACACACAAATACTGCTACTTGAGACACAATGGCCACAACATGTAACTCATGCACCAACTCCCTGAACCAATTCTGCTAAACTACAAGCACAGTTCCTGCTTTACACTCAAATTGCAGTTGTAAAAACACACTTTTTTCAAAACACTACTCACAATCTTCTGCATTGGGCACAATTTTCATGAAGAAAATCTCTTGTTTTCACAGAAGAACACACTGTCATTCAAAGGTCTAAGCTAATTGCTCTGCTGTGCACACTGACTCATCACATGCGCCTGTCACTCTGTCTTACAATCAGCAATCAGACAGACGGCCCAAAGCAGCTCAGGTACGTTTTCATTTGGGACGACGTAAATTTCCACTGCTTCACTGCCCCGTCTGTAGTAAGTGTAACACTGAACAAAAAGGGCCAAAGTCATCACGATGAACGGAGAAGTGTTTTCCTTTCTTCATACTCTTTTACACTGAGTGTTCAGCTGGTTCTTATCAGTGTCTGTTCATATGACGGCTTGTGTGTGTCATCTGGTAAGAAAAAATACATTTTTTAAGAAGAGATCACATTGTTTTGAATGTAGAGTTTCATTTTGCAGGAGAATTGAAGGATTTTACCAAGTGTGTGTGTGTGTGTGTGTGTGTGTGTGTGTGTGTGTGTTTTTGACCTGTGTGTGGAGTTCTGAGAG
>VUQK01015331.1:0-12526 GCA_015106715.1 Bujurquina vittata
CAATTCTTCACTGAGTGACTCATGAAGAATTGTCATTTTGTGTCTGCAGTGAGTCTGGAGCACCTGTGGCTCACAGTGTCTGGCTTTAAAGAGCAGCCTGAGGTAGGAAGAGCAGAAAGGGAAGCCACATGTTAAAAAAAACAAAGGATAACAACTGTTTTGTGCAAAGCTGGAATCACACGCATGGATTTTTTAAAAAAGTAGCTATTCTAAAGGCAAGCTTAACCGCAACGAGAAATAAAGTCCTATACAAGCAGCAAGTATTACAGTTCCTGTCTTTAGACAGGTTTAAGTGCTTGCTGTACAGTACCTGACAACATTGTCAAACCCTGAGACATGTTGTCATTTACTCAGATTATGAGCTTCCTGTTAAACTACAGAGCACACAGAGTGTTTCTGTTTCAGCAAATGTTCTGCAGAAGATCAATCATGTAGTTGTTTAAAAGGCTTTGTGGGTTATTAAATCTTTATCATGTTTTAGAAAGGTCCTATCAGAACTTGTAGCTCAAACCACTGGTGGCCTTTTGCATGACATTTCAGTTAATTAAAAATATTTTTGTTATTAGCACTAGTACACTTTTGAAATGCTTCACTTGCCTTTCATACAAAGTCTAACATTTTGTTTCCTGTGCCCTCACCCTTCAGCTTCTTCTGAACTGCAAAAGCAGGTTTGGGCAGTTCTCTTATTTATTTTTTTTCTCTGACCCCGCCTCTATTCTCTGCCCACTTCCTGATCACCTTTGCCTGTTCAGAGGTGAGCAGGTTCTGTGCTCACACAGGAGAAATCCTTTCCACTTTAGACGGGAGAATTCCATAAAGTCCAACATCAGGATAAAATTTCCCACCTTCTACTTGAAGACCGTCAGACTGTCGGCAGATTGCTTGATTTGGACAAAGTCCTCTTTACGGACTCTCCTATCCTTCCCCTCCACCTCCTCTCTGAATGGTTTAAAGTTACACTGTCTGCCAGACTTTACCTGTCCAGGTGAACTGCACTGCGGAAAGTGAATTTTGCTAATGAAGCCATGTAAGTATACTTTCCCAATGAAAGTGTGCTTGTTATTTATCTTAAATGCTTCAATAAGTAAACTGTGACTGTTGTTATTGCTATCATTAGCCACCACAGCACATTGTTTCAGCATTTATTACTGCTCCAGTGCTTGCATGGAATACATTTGCATGTGTAGTTTGTTCTCTTACCTATGTGTGTGCACACGCCGGTGCTCAGCACAGTCTGTGCTGACCCACTCAGCCATTCAGATACAAGTGACGCTTCATGGAGCTTCACATCTGGCTTCAGCTGTTTTCCCAGATTGAGGTGTCAGGTCTGGCTCAGACTCACTGTTCAGATATCAAAGATAGGCCAGAATACACAATCACACACAACAGCCTAATGTAGAGATTAGTAAAAGGGCAGAAATGATAATAATATTGGATTGCTTAAAACATCATAAATATTATTCTGTTATTTTATGTTGTGTAATATTTGGTTTCCAGTTCTTAATGTGTGCAGTTCGTTACAGAAACCTTAGATAGATGCACTGGTTTCTTGATAGATTGTGTAATGTCTAGTAGCTGTAAAGATTAATTAATTTTTTTATTTCTCTCACTAATTTGATCCTGTTATGTAAACAGGTGGCCGCATGTTTCTGTTTTTTGTTTGTTTGTTTGTTTGTTTGTTTGTTTGTTTGCTGTGTATGATTACAAAGAAGATGAGATGTTTGCACACAGAGCAAAAAAAAGGGATCGCTGGAATGTTTCTGTGCTTCGGGGACAAGTCTGAACAAAACAGATTGTGTATGCTGTCAGGCTGCCTTGTGTTATTTTATGCTTAGAGTCCATGATTGTTGAGCTGTTTGAAACAATGGTACCAATCTACTATCAGCAGGTTATCTGGTACTATTTAAATATTTTTATGATCTGGTGACTAATGGATATGTGCATGAGCAACTTGTTTCCTCATAACATGAATCATAGACCAATTTACGGCATTGTGAAACTGCACCTGTCATTTACAGTAACACAGGTACTTGATTTTACAGACAGATCAGTATGTTGCAGCATGAAATTGATTCTGAAACAATTAGCAAAAGGGGCCTTGATTTGCAGCCACTCAATCACTCTACCTTGTCTGATTCGTCAGACTTTGACTCTGAGGGTGTGTTTCGTTTGGTTGTTAAACGTGTGGTCTGGCTAAAACTGAGGAGTGGATATGTACATAGCAACAAGCTAGCTCAGTGTACACACTACCTTATCATTGGCTTATTTTTCGCACTCATTCGTTAAGAAAAGAGGTCATTTCAGATCGCAGGAGAGAATCCTGAGTGTGGATCAACAACCTCAGTTATATCAAATGCACAATCTGTGTGAAAAAAGGTGAAAGTTAGGTTAAACAAACGCCTCTCTTTGCCTTTAGTTGCATGTTGGATGGTCTGTAGAGCCTAGAACTGGCATAATTTTGGTTCAAATACAAGAGGAAGACCAGCCTTAGTGTTGTATTTACAATCTAAACATTTTCTTTTGCTTTGTAGTTCAAACCAATAGCCTTGATCCTGACAGCCCCACCTTTCTCGTTCACTTTGGATACGGGATGACCGATGTAGTCAATAATTAAATGTCAGCAATATGTAGTCAAGGTTCAGCCAATTAGCTGTCATGTATGAAACTGCCAAGAGGAATGAGTAGCAGTCCCAGAGGCCTGTTGTGGCAGAGCGATCTTATCACTTCAGAGATTAGAAATGATCCAGAGAGAGTCGATGCTCCTCAGGCATGGGAGTGCCCTTTCAATACGCCTGCATGTAAAGTATTGAAAGGGCATGCATTTCTGCATGTTGATACATGTATCTGTACTTGGAGAAGCCTTTCTATTGTGCCACATTCATTCAAAATACAGAATTTCTTTTAATGGTAAATGTTTCTAGTAAGGCTGTTGGGGTGCTGAAGATGTTACAGTGGGGACAATAATTATTTGATCCCCTGCTAATTTTGTAAGTTTGCTGACTCACAAAGAAATGAATGGTCTTTTTAATAGTAGTTTTGTTTTAATGGAGACAGAAAATCAACCAAAAATCCAGAAAAAAAACACAGTATATAGAAGTTATGAATTGATTTGCATGCCATTAAGTGAGGTAAGCATTTGATCCCCCACAATCCAGCCAGAGTTGTGCAATAATAATAATTATTATTATTATTATGGTTATTATTGATTAGGGGGCTTTATAGTGGTCTAACATTTGCATTTTCTTTTTGCTAAAGTACCCACACTGAAATATTGAATGGGATGTGTCAGTTTTGATATTTATTTCTCTATGCATTTGCTTTTTCACATCACTGTGTGATACTATTGTTACTTTGAATTGTCTTCTAACAGCTTTTTCTCAAGAGTAAGAAAAAAACAGGCATAAATTAAGGAGAATATCAAACTACCTTTATTTTTCATCTACTTTAACAGTTTTCTTGTTTTCGTCTCCGGCTGGCAGGTACTAGCTCTCTTTCCCTCCCTTTTCCTGTCTCTTGCTTTTCCTGTGTAGTGATGAAAGTGCTCTGCTTAATAGATAAAGCCAGACCTAAGACAGCAGTTGCCACAGTGTGTGATGAATCAGCCGTGCCACCAAGTTCTCAGTGGGAAAGTTCATCTTTGTTAAGACTGTTAAGCCTCTTCTTATTAGCCTTCCACTCCCAGACATACCAAAAGACTCTAAGCTTTTTAAGGCTGTCACAACTTGCCACCCAACAACTTCATACTGTAAAAAGAAATTACATTGATCTGCATAGTTATGCAACTTGGTGGTAACTCTGTAAATTTGTATGTATTCGCACAAGAGCTAGGACAGATTTGTATGCATTACCATATTGGGATGCACATCAAAGTCTATTGTTAGTTATAATTTTTTATAAACAATTTATTTAGCATAAGAGCATGGGGATGTGTCCAATTAAAATAGAACTAGGGCCTGGATTACATAAATATTTTGTAGACTCCAAACACAAGTTTTGTTGTTGTTGGTATATTTCTAACTTGATCTAGTGTCTCATTAAGCAGCCAAAACCCAGCAGTGGGTCCAGAAACAAAGCATGTCGAGAGCCAACAAGATTGCTTATGCCAAGGTAACGTGTGCCTCACTGAGCCCATCTGTTTGTGTCCATGTGCTCGAGGAGCATGCCTGTTTTGGATATGACGTGTACACTGGCACACTCACAATGTAAACCTGTGAAGTAATAATAATAATAAAAAAAAAGACTTGGCATGTCTGAAACCATGTCACATCCCACTGTGGATTAACAGTGATGTGTGTTTGTCAGGCAGTACATTGAGCAGGAGGCTGATTCTATCTGTCTCTGCACTTTCTGCTGACATGAGTGGTATTGATGTTCCTGCATCCACAGAAGAAATCGCACTTGTTCGATCTCTCCGCTCTCTGTCAGTAGAGAAAATCAAAAGGAGGAGAAAAGAAAGGTTTGGAGGACTGCAGCACACATCATGTGCTGTAGTTGCGTGTTTGAAAAAGAAAAAAAAAAAGAGTCCTAGTGTTCCTGTTCAGCTCCACCATGATATGATAATCGTGGCTGCCGTCGCCCTTTCTTTGCTATAACATTACTTAGTGAATTTACTGAAGTAAAATTCTTAGGTACTTGATATGGTACTTGATGCATAGTACTACTTTTTAATGAATTACATTTATGTGACACTTCTATTTGACAGTTAGAAAAACCATCAATCACAAATAAATGACGTACCCACTGAGAGGTCATCTATTGGCCTGTGAAGTCTTGTTCTGAAGTCTTTTCAGCGATGCCGCCATCAGTTTTTCTTTTTTTGTGTATAGTTAGAATTGACCTTATTTGTACAAGAGGGTGGAGTGCGACAAGTTATTAGCTAGCTCTAGGTGTCTTGTTTCAGACAGTTAGCATCCATAAACTGGATGCCTGCTTATTACATTAGGCTCTACTATTTCTGAGACAGTATATGGAAAGTGCCAAAAAGCCACCAAAGGCAGACTCAAATGTAAACGCTGTCCCCAGGTGTACAACAGGAGGAGTGACACAAGTGGAAGTGTCCACCCTGCGATGTGGCCCTCTGTTTTGTGGTGGACAGGGACTGTTTTTTTGCAGTGGCGCAAATAATTTGTGTGGCATCTCAAGCGAGCTCCAGGCATTGCTAGTGTGTGTGGGCGTGACGGGAGCTGAGGAGGGCTTTAGTGCTAAACTCATCTGACTTATGCGATCACATTTAATTGGAAATGCATTACAATGGAACCAGATTTTCTATCCGAGGTAGGTGAAAATCCAACTTGATTTAGGGGATGATTTTTAGTGGAATTAATGTTAAAATAGGGGCCTGCAGAAGCCATTCGACTAGGGTGAAAATCCGATTTATCCAACTTCTACTGTATCATCAAAAAATGATGAGCATTTCAGAAAATTGCCTAAAACCTAAATTTGTATTGGAAATTAGCCAATTCTCATTTCCTACCACATAACTTTTCTCACTTTTAGAAATACAGAGGGTATGGAAAGTATTCAGACCCCTTTAAAAGTGTCCCTCTGTTTCATTGCCGCCATTTACTAAAATCAAAAAAGTTCATTTTATTTCTCATTAATGTACACTCAGCACCCCATCTTGACAGAAAAAAAGAGAAATGTAAAAATTTTTTGCAAATTTATTAAAAAAAAGAAAAACTGAAATATTACATGGTCATAAGTATTAAGACCCTTTGCTCAGTACTGAAAGTATCAGTAATACTTTCCATACCCACTGTATGTTACCCTTTGGACCCCAATAAACTAGCTGACAGTAACAGCTTGAACCTTATAGTAACTGAAATAGAAAAATATGGCTTACACAGCGATGTATCAGTACTACCTTTTTAACACCTTCATATAAGAGCACTCATAGCTGATTGTATTTTGTACTCGAATTTTGAATGCAAATTAATTTTTATGCTGTTGAATGTTTACAGTGTATTTATTTTCCACGCAGCTCTTCTTTGCTAATGACCTCCTTACCAGCTCCAACATGGCATCGCAAGTGCTCTCCAAATGAGTATCCAAGAAACAAGTACACAGCCTGAAGTTACCACAGCAATGGCTGAAGCATCAGCTCCACCTCTTTCCCCATCAGACTACGAATCATTGTCTCCGCCTCCTGAACTGTGCGCATTATGTGCCCACAGTCATCAGCTGGAAGAGAACCATGAGTACCTCTACAAGGATGAAGTGGACGATGACCTCATCTGTCATATCTGTCTGCAGCCACTCATCAGGCCTCTGGACACGCCCTGCGGACATACTTACTGCCAAGAGTGTCTCACCAGCTTCCTGCTGGAGAGCGACTTCTGTCCTGTGTGCCGTGAGCCCCTTATGTTGCAGAGCTGCAGGAAGCCCAGCTTGCTGGTGCACAAGCTGCTGGACAAGTTGATAGTGGCTTGTCCCTTCACTGACCATTGCACTGAAACAATGCCCCGTGGTGACCTGGAAGACCACATCAAGTTCAGGTAGGCTGCTAAAAACACAGTTTATACCATTAAAATCCCTGTTTAAAAATGATATAGTCACTAATGCTGTTAAACAAGTAAGCAAGTATTTAAGCTTCTTGTTTTCTCTGTCTCCTATTTGGCTTTGCTGTCTACTAAACTCCACAATGACCTAAAGTAAGAACACACTCCAAGTCTTCCACCCTCCTCCTCTGCCTGTCGTCATTAGCCCACAGCTCCAGTCCCAAAGGGGAGAGTTCTTCCAACCAGACTTTCATCTAAACTAGGCCCAGATCCTCTGTTTATAAAAGAAAGTACTTCCTTTTTTCTCAGTCTGGGTCTATTTTCATTAAGGCTCATTAACACTTCCCTGGCCCAAAGGCCGCTGGGATAATTAGTGAATCTCGCTCCACATCATACACAAGCACCAGGGCTATTTCCTAGTCATTTGCACTCAAAACTTAGAAAATCAACTTGCCTAAAACTCCTTAAACTCTAAAAAATGTGTCCCTCCCTGAATCTCATTTCCCACTTCCAAAATACTCGTTTCATCTGCTTATTCTCTTTTTACACCTTCTTTTCTGGTTCATCTTCCTGTCTGTCATTTTCCCCCCAGTCTTTTCCTTCATGTAATGTGAACGCTATAATGAGGTGTGGATCTCTTTGGCCGGTTCCCAGAAGGATTCGGCTGTAGAGGTGAGAGGCTATTTCAAGAGAGATGAGTACAGACGTTTTCAAGACTGTGGAAAGTTTCAGTGAAATACCAGTTTTGACATTTCTATCAGGGCCCAGTGGTTTTAGCATCTGTGTCTCTGAGTTTTTGTTCAAAGATGTTGTCAAGTCTATATAGATTAAATCTGTCAAATACATATGAATTAAAAACCATGAGAAATGAACAGTCTGGATTTATACTTTCCATGTCTGCGATTCCGCTAAATTTCGTCATCAGGCGGTGAGCGCGTGTGCCGCCTGTTTTTTGTAATCTTGGACTCGTCCACTGAGAATTTGCATTACAATGCACCAAGTACACATGCACCCCAGGCAGCGGACTTCAAGCAGACTTCAAAGAAGTATAACAGGAATTATCTCCAGCTGTCTGTGGCCATGCCTGCAAGAAAGCATAATCGAGGCTTTAGTGTGATTTTATTTTAGTCTGTGAGCAGGGGGAGTTTGGGGTGGTTAGATGGGCCAATCAAGTGTCTGATTTCAGTGACGTGGGAGGAAAGTGCATGTCATTATCTTACAAATATGTTATTTTACCCATGGGCACAAACCTCCCATTCAAATAACTAAGGTCTCATAACCATAACAGAATTGCATATTAGAGCTAAAGTGTGATATCTTAAAAACGTGACCAAATTGTTAACCACAGAGGTATAAGTTCAGAAAATTGTATTATTTTGCAGTGAGTTGGTGAGCAGTTACAGTGTGTTTTAGCATTTCAGTCACAAAAATGGGCAAAATAATTTTTTCATGCTCATCAAGCCACTCAATGTTCCCGTGCACGCCATGCAAGCAGCTTCATTAATTTTGCTCCCACTCTTCATTCATCTCCTTTTTTCCTTCCGACAGCTAAATATCTAATATGAGAATAAGACTTTGAAATGCGAGAGTAAATCCACACTATTTTGCATGGGATGGAGGCCTAGAAATGCTTTCTGCTATAGATTCTGTGCCGTGGTATTTTTTTTTATGCACGTCCCAGCAACCAGCAATACTTGGACGTGCTTGGATTGAATAACTCGGATAACTTGGATTAAAATAAATTTTCTCGACTTTTATGAAAAACTCAGAATGGATGTTGGTGAAATTGAGCCAGTCCAGACATGCTTTCAGTGCCTGTTATGTGTGTGTGAGACACTTCTCTTCCCTGGGCATGAATTTTGGTTCTAGCGATGGCAGGGTGCACTGTTTCTGGCTGTTTAGCAACCCCCCCAAATTCTGGCAATGTGTCAGGAGTTCTAATGACTTAGACAGCCTTGCCATCTGGTCAGAGCTGATATCATACTAATCTAATCATTTGTGACCTTTATTGGCCTTTGGATGGAGAAAACGCTATTCTGGACACATCCCTGCAATCAAGAACATCTTAATTATGTAATCTTCAGTATCTTTTCAGTTTTCTGTTTGTTTTTTACCGTATGGTAGCATTTGGCAAAAGAAAAAAAAAAAAAAGGAGGCTCCTCACTTGGTCCATGAGGTATTTTCTTTTCTAGCTAGTTTCTTGCAGCTACCTGTGCATGTCCGTTGATAATGTATGAAACTGCTTTTTCTCTGCTCTGAATGTCTCTCACGCTCATATTTTTCATATTAGGCAGTTTCGTGTTGATTATAGTTTTGCCTTGAGCATGACAACGTTTTCTTTCTCTTCTTTTTTCTTTTCTGAAAACTACCCCGTTTTTCAAGTTCGCTTCCAATGCCCACCAAGGACTAGTTCAAAGCTTATGTAAATACATGGGAGAGAAACGCTGGCAGGCACTTTTTAGTCCATTCTGTGTGTTTATTTTATATTATTCTGTAATATTCTGTTTGTGAATATGTTCAAATGAGAAATTCAGCAGGCAGATGCTGAGCGAGGGAGAGAGGTCAACTTATATTCAAAGCCACCCAATGAGGGAAGTGGAAAAGTTAATGTGTTTCCTATCTATGTATGTTCTTATAGCAAATTTGTAGTTATTTAAATATATCTATTTGATAGGAGAGGACATTACATGTTCACAGACCTATGCAGAGGAGGGTGTTATGGGGTAGCCTTAATCTCTCAGGCATTTATTCTGAAATAATGTGGTTTCTAATACATTAGTGGTTCTCATCTGGATTAATGTGTTATGACGGGTTTTTGGTCTCTGTTTCAAAAGGGCGCTAAGCCCCTAATTGCAGAGTGAATGGTTTGGACCTCGACACCTCCACGTGACGGGTGTCTTAGTGAAGGTGCCCAAGCTGCTACCGATGGCAGGCCAGTGCCTTGGTTTGTGAGTGCTTGAGTGGATGAATTAGAAACACGTAAAGCACCTTGTAGAACTGCTAAGATAAAAAAAGAACTGAGAAGATTAAAAGGCGCTATATAAGTACAGACTTATGTCACACTGTGTCACACATGAAGTGCCCCATTTTAATTTTTTTTAACAGTCTGCAATATTTTGAAGTATTTCGGTTTGATTTATGAGGTTATGTCCCCTTTGCAACCAGAAAAAAAGTGGTAACAGTTCTACTTTAATGTAAACACTGCTTTTTTTTAAGCCTAACCAAATAACCAAGTAAGAAAGTCTTTTATTGCCTGTACCTAACCAAGTAGTTTATTGCCTAAAAGATTTCTTTTTTTTTTAATTTAACTTGTCACTACTTTTGCAATCTGCTGTGACACTGGGTTGATGATACCACTCTGAGCTTTTCAGATTTTGAATTTAATTGCTTCACCATCTACACCAAGCGAACCGCTGAAGGAGCTAGATAAATGTACTGTTCCAAGATGCTTTTTCTGTTAGTACTCCCATAGTGGCAAAGAGCAGAAATACATAAAGTGTTACTGCATAATTTATTTTCTAAAAAAGCTCTAGGAAAAGAGAGTAGACACTTCCAGCATACTACTAGCTCTTGCAGAAGAGAATATGATAGGGCTGGGAAAAAGATGGAAAGCAGATAGCCTCTTGTTCCCTCTACATATTACTTATTACATGCAGAGAGAGTCGTAAACATCCTTGGTTTGCAAGCTGTCTTTAAAGCGGAATGCCAGGAATACAAATAATATTCTGTAAAAACTTATAAAGATTTTGACTTCATGTCAGTTTGATGAATTGGTTGCTGTTAGTGGGAAGTGAAA
Organism: Bujurquina vittata; assembly: GCA_015106715.1. NCBI lineage: Eukaryota > Metazoa > Chordata > Actinopteri > Cichliformes > Cichlidae > Bujurquina > Bujurquina vittata. The sequence goes on from VUQK01015331.1 coordinate 10,294, forward strand.
AGTAATAATGGGGTAGGAGTATGTGTTTATGTGTATGTTATGATGCCTCTTTTGTGAATCCAAGTTAATGTGCTAGCGTATGAAATGAGTCCTGTGGGGCAGACTGGCTTCTGTTCACAAACTGCATCCTGTCACAATCCAATTACTTTTCCATTTCCTCCTTGCCCTGTGGTCTTGTTGCTGTGCATACTGTTCAAATACTGCAGGACAACTTATGCCTCAGTATGCACGCATGCATCCATTAGCACACAGTTGCTCAAACACATACAGAAAAAAAAATCAGCCTTTAACTACACTACCTCCATCCATGAAATATTCATTCAGACAGGGTATTTACACCACAATTTACAAGTGAGTTTCTTGAGTGTAGCAGACAGCTCAGTGTTATGAAAATAGGATAACAGCGAGGGGATAAAAACATAAGAGCTAAATAGAAACAAAAAAACAAAGGCAGACTTGTAATTTCTGACTATATAAATAGAATCTGGCTTGATGGCTCTACTGACAATAAAATGCTTAAATGAATTATAGACTGCAGGAAATATGACTGAGGGTGAGATTTTATAAAATGTCGTAAAAATAGATAAGAAGTCCTGCTGCATTTCATATCCAAAGTTATTTAGCCTACATCTCTCCCCATTGTGTTGTGTTTACTACATAAGAATGAAAGAGACACAAGAGGATGAAAGAAATTCTGTGCATACCTTGCTCCATCAGTGCAATTAGAAGAATAAATATATCTTGCTTGTATTTAAAATCGGATCACAGAAATCAATGCTGGATGCTGCCACCAACGCCTGATACAGGCTGTAAACACACACCTCTCCCCCAGTCACGTCCCAGTTTCCCCACGGCTTCACAATCAATCAAAACAGGTGGTGATGACAGATGGGTTTAACCTTTGTTATTATGAATTACCTTTTCTCTTGAATGTGTGATGAGTGGCTGGCTGAAAGAATGAAACTGGACAGTGTGTCAGTAAAGACTTATTCTAAATCCTCTCCTTTTTCTTGCATCTTTCTCATTCATGTCACTCAGGATAACAAGACTCCACCTGTGCAGAGAATATTGATTTGCCAGTGTGTTTTGGTCATGCTCTGTCTTTTTTCCCCACACACACACACATGTAGGCAGATTCTTTTTAGTGATCAGACCAATCTGCTGCACTGGGAACAGTCCATCGTAAGAGAGGAGGGGCGAGGGTTTGGAAGGCAACATGTTCTCTATACTCCCCTTCACGGGTGATCGTATGTGCAGGCAGGGAGGGAGGTGAATGCAGAGGTTGTCCTGGTGTGTATATGTCTGAGAGTGTACGTGTGAGTACGCATGTGAAGAGGGCAGAGCCAATCAGAGAAGCACCAGGTACCTCTCTCCCCTCCTGTCTCTTCTTTGGTCTGCTCCATCCCCCCCCACTCAGTGGTTTCTGCTGCAGTATAAGTCACAGCCTGCGCTGTTCTCTCTGACATACACACACGCACACTCACACGCACACACAGAGGGAGACTGACATGCACACACACGCATACGAGCACAAATCCTCTTACAACTCGCCAGTGCCCAGAGCAGATTAAGGGGCCGTACATCTCAAATTGTATTCCAAATGTGCCACCTTTGCATGGGTCTTCTTCCTGTTCTTCTTGTACTTTTACATCTTCCTCTTGTGCACCAACGGGACTTCTCCTCTGCACCTGCTTCTGCTGCTTCTTCCTCCTTCACTACGTCTTCAACCTCTGGCAACTGGCCCGATTGCCTCTGCAGCTGAGATGACCAGGCAACCAGCTTGAGGCAGAGGAAGAAACTCACACAGGCAGAAGTAGAGAAGGGAAAATAAAGGGAGCAAAGAGAGGCTAGAAGGAAGGAAGTAAAGGATCAGTTCAAATCTGAGAGCGCCCCTTGAGAAGGAAGGCAGGCGAGGAGGGGTAGGTCAGCACGGCCAGGTTCGGAGAATTGGAGGTGGAGGAGGAGGAGGGGGAGGAGGGGGAAACAGGAGAGGAGAGAGCTATAGTTCAGAAAGGAGAAAACGAGGAAGAAAAGAGAGAAGAAAAGAAAGGAAAAAGAGCAAAGCATTGATCATGAAGGCTCTGTTGCTGCTGGTTTTGCCCTGGCTCAGCCCGGCCAACTACACAGATAATTTGGGCAACCTGCACATCCTCTATTCTGAACTGTGAGTACAACGCTCAGCCTCCTCCTGCATCCTCTTCATCAGCATCACAGTTCAGAATAGAGGATGTGC